>CM070488.1:30938335-31117627 GCA_036324585.1 Champsocephalus esox | reverse complement strand
TTGAACAACTGAAAGTAACCCTTTGTGAGAAAGACTGAAGTACAAAATGGTCATTTAGGGGTTTGAGATATTGCTCTTTTACCTTACAGTTTTTTGCACAGGACTTAAGAACTCAGAGGTGACAGAAAATCAGAAAATCAACAGCACTCAGTTGCCACCCTGACAGCACAGCAGCACCTGTAGACAATCAGCTCATTAGGCCCTGATTGGCTGCAAGCTGCAATAAAGCCTCCTTTCTGCTGGTCAGACAAGCAGAGCAAGTCACTTCGGGGCTATTGGTTCTTTGCTGCTGTGTTGGAACAGAGAGAGAGAAATATGACTTGTGGAGTTCATTTGGGGTACGTTTCTGCAGATATGCAAAGTTAATTGTTGTTCGCTGTCTGCGTTCTCTGATGTTTACATATTTTCTGTGCAGGATTGTCCTTATTGTCTTGGTTCAAGCAGAGCATGTGCGCTGTTTGTGGGCTTCACAAGGTGAGCTAAGCACAACATTTCACTCAAGTGCTGCGAATGACTGTGGCTTTAATATTCTTCTTTTTCTCTAGCAGCTCAGAGCAAGAACAACAACACATATGTTGGCTTCAGGCAAAATAATTGGGAAGCTGGTGACAACTATCTCCAGAATGGACTCAGACAGGCCCGAAGCAGAAACTTAAACATACCTTCAGCTGTGGGCAGTCGTTTTAGCTGGGGGCCTTCTACTGGTGGCTACACACAAACTGTTTCACAGCCAGCTAAAAGTGGCTTGGCTAAAGTCAGGTTAGTGCAGGGCAGCTCGGTGTCAAAACCTAACTTGAATCGTGTGCCTAAACGGCGTTATCATGGCCTTTCTGGTGCTATTGTCGGTAGCGGTTCTCTGAGTAAGAGCAGCAACAAGGACGAGGGGAAGTCTTCCAGCCTGTTTGGTGCTGGGGCTCCTGAGCCAAACCAAACCCCTGCACGGACCAAAACTTCCTCCAGTGTTCGCGCTAAGCTAGTGTCTAAAACGGATAAGCCTTCCCGTCCCTCAGCTTCTAAAAACCCCAGCCAGACAGAGGTTGTGCACCCATACAAACTGTTTTCAGGGAATGCAGGAAATGCCCGAGGAAGCTACAAGGCTACTTCCATGGCCTCAAGTTATGGCACTTCTCTTGAGTCCAATGTAGGAAATGGTCCCATGGTCAAGCCTCGCAGTTACTCAACGAGCTATGACTCCAAATCGTCCAGAGAGGGAACCTCTGGTAAGAAGTTAGCCCCGACCAAGACCCACATCATCTCTGATAAATTTGGTGGCTATGCTATCAGACGGCTGAAGGCTCCTGGGCAAGAGAAAGTGAGTGTCAGGAAACCCCAGCAGACCTACCAGACTCCCATCAAGGCCTACGTGGCCCCTCAGCGGCAAGCAACAAACCAGGCCTACGAGGCTCCCAACAAGGCCTACGAGGCTCCCAACAATGCTCCCAACGGGGCCCACGAGAGTCCCAACAGGACTCCCAACGGGGCCCACGAGAGTCCCAACAGGACTCCCAACGGGGCCCACGAGAGTCCCAACAGGACTCCCAACGGGGCCCACGAGAATCCCAACAGGGCCCACGAGAATCCCAACAGGGCCCACGAGAATCCCAACAGGGCCTACGAGAATCCCAACAAGACTCCCAACAGGCCCTACGAGACTCCCAACAGTCCCTACGAGACGCCCAAGAAGGCCTACGTAGCCCCTCAGCGGCAAGCAACGAACCAGGCCTACGAGGCCCCTCAGAGGCAGGCTGAACCCAAGGCCTACATCTTTCCTCAGGTTGCTCCTCCCAAACCTCAAGTCCCGAGTGCTCATATAAATGCCAAATGGTTTCGTGTCAGTCCAAAGTGGGGACAATAGCAGGTGAGTACTGTGCTCGCTTTCTTGCTGTTCTATACATTAACTTAAACCTGGTGACTAATGTGTGTTTGTTCTTACAGGTGCAGCTGGTGTCCTCGGATGGATATTTTATCTTTAAATAAATGCATGAATTTACCACCTGGTTGTGTCTTTACTTCACCTTGTATTGTGGGATGGTGAATGCCTGAGCATGAGTGCTTGTGGATGTAAGCTTGGTGCCCTCTAGTGTCTAAAAGGTGTGTTGCAAAAATGTTTCCTTTACAAAACAAATTTGGAAAATGTATCTTAATACTTTACAACGCTGACAAAAGATTGTGAAAATCCCCTTAGCAAAAACAAATGTCTCAATAGTTCTAGTTTAAACACTGCTTTCGAGTTGGACTTTTTACTTTGACCTTGTTTAGAGTATAGATGAGGTCCTGATAATTTATTCCGGTAAATTACTCTGACCTACTAATTGACCTGACCGAAGTTACTGAGTCTATGTAAGTTTACTGCTTGGCTCAGATCTACCAACGTCAGCAAGATCGCACCTCTATTTACTCCCCGAAGAACCAGATTCAATTAACTGCTGTTTCTATTCAGACAACTCTTTTTAATCTGTTTAAGCGATCCCTAAGGATTTTGGTATCAGTAAATGGGGTGTGTTCCTACCTAAACGTGTGTGTGGCAGGGTGCAGTCTTACCTTTGAAGCAGGAGAGGAGATCACAGGTGTCCTTTACATTTTCCCAGTCCAAAAGGTGGGATCAGTTTATTTGAAGAATAATAGGTCCAAACTAATACAGGGTTTTTACCTTCTCTCTTTACAACATTATGATCATACTAAACAAAAAATTATGCTGTGATCATGTTCAAATATGAAACTTTAATTCAGTCTTACATTTATTACCAAAATGTTTCACTTCAACTGCCCGATTCAGTTGTGACATTTAAAATCTCCCGATAGAATTTAGAGGCATTTCCTCATAAAAAGACCGGTGATAATAAAAAGCACATTCAGCTTTTCATTCACGAAATCAATTCACATCGATTCCATACCTTTTATTTTCCGTCACAGTCGGCGGGTACTAACATTCAAAAACCCATACCTGTCCCGCATGATTTCGGAGGAAGTTCCTCACGGAGGCGGGTACTAATACTCACAAACGCTTCTTTCCGTCACAGATGGCGGGTACTAACATTCAAAAACCCATACCTGTCCCGCATGATTTCGGAGGAAGTTCCTCACGGTGGCGGGTACTAATACTCAAACGATACTCACAAATGCTTCTTCCATCAAATCATTCCATTCACTCATTCAAAGAAATTCACTCATTCAAAGAAATTCCCTCATTCAAAGAAATTCACTCAGCATTCCAACCAAGAAATTCAAGAGATATTTACCAAGTTTGAGAGAACCTTACCGGGAGCTATTAACCCAGCTCTGAAGGACAGAGCTTACCAGGAGAGAGTATACCAGGGGTTTCCCCCTTGAAAATCCAAATAAGCCAGTCTTTATATGCTCAAAAAACCGGATAGAAAACCCACGAACACCTCCACTATACCCAACCAACATATTCTATTGGCTCTGGCATAAGACACACCTTCCCAACTTTGTGTAAAACAAAACATGACTAGACATATTCTATGCCTCTGACATAACCATCTTTTTGAGGCCTCAATGTGTTTCTCCTTAAGTCCGGAGCCTCCCTCCCTGCTGTGAGAGGAGAGGAAAGAACCTGCCTACTCTCATATCAGAGAGTAAAGCATAAATCATAGGCCTTACACTCAACTAAACAAACCACTTTGTTTTGTTTATGCTGTAAATATAGAAAAACCTAAAATATGAAGCATTTTCATTGTGGGTGATATACAAGAATATAATCAATTATATTTGATTATAACTAACTTTCGTTTTAAGTATTCAACATACTATGAAGCTCTAAACACGCAAAGTTATCAAACGGCAACAACAAAAATGGTAAGCATACTCAAAAACCATCAAGAAGCATTCTCATTATGGGTTCATACAAGAATATGATTGATCATATATGATTTATAATTAACTTTCGTTTTAAGTATTTACTTCATACTATGAAGCTCTCAACACCCTCTTTTTAAAACGCAAAGTTATCAAACAGCAACAGATAAAATCGTAAAAACACATACATATTACATAACCATCAAGAAGCATTCTCATTATGGGTTCATACAAGAATATGATTTATCATATATGATTTATAATTAACTTTCGTTTTACATATTTACTTCATACTATGAAGCTCTCAACACCTTTACCAGTGGCACTCTTTATAATGTGACTCTTAGGTTTTAGCTCAAGTGGTAAAATATCTTATCACTTTAAGGGGCTCTCACTAAATGTACAAGTCACTTGATAGACATTGAGCACTAAACTTAAAACATGTGATTACTTATCCCAATGTCTGTACTTGAAACGTTGAAAGTTCCTCAACTTGAATGCAAAGTGTACATGTTGGGGAAGACTGTGGCCATATTGGATTACACGTTTATAATATATTGCCTTATATTTAACATTGTAGTCTGATGAAACTTTTAATGTAAAGATACACTAAGACCGAATGGTAGTGATGACAAAATGAAGCTTTGAATGAAGCATCGAATCACTTTGATTTGAAGCAGTTGCTGCTTCGGACGTTATATGTCACGTGATTTGAAGCAAGCTTCGAAGCACTGCTTCTATGGAATAGGAAGTCCAGGGTTGAAGCTCCGTTCGAAGCTTCAGTGTCAAACTGCCATACCGAACAGTACAACCTTCTTGAAGAATATGGGTTGTTTTGACCCAAACATTTATAAAAGTTAATTCACCGGCTGCAAATGTTCTGATGACTATGAACTGATTTGTAATGTTGTGTATTGTAGTGCCAGGAAAAGGGAGTCGGAGGCGGTGTATTAGGAACAGAGTTCCAATCTTATTAGCCATTAATAACCGAGGTTATCACATGAACTGCTCTGCTTGACGAGCTAGCAGAAATGGAAGCTAACGCTACAGGTGTTCCCACTAAAGGGTCCGTGAGGCAACACAATACGAGAGGTGAATTATGTCCAATAACGTGTCACCACACAATCCCCCCCAGAATTCACGTGTAAACAAAATCCGTATGGCGGGGAGGAACAATCCGCTAAATCTATCTAAACCACTCCTGTGTCCTGTTGTCTTACTGCTTGGTCCCTGACACAAGCCATGCTTAGTGGTAAGCGCAGAGAAGGTGGGTAGCGACAGGTCTGGAAACTCTGCCAACAGTCTGAGAAACGTGTCTGCCCCCGACAGCGAGCCCGACAGCCTGTCGCATATTCTTAACGTCCACTAAGAGTCCATGAGCACACAAAAAATCCGCTCCGAGGAGGGGAAAAGAAATGTCCGCTGTCTCGAATCCCAAATGGGATCTACAAGTGGGCTTCCATATTGAGATGTGGGAGCCCTGAAGTGGGCTCTCATATTGACTTGTGGGACAGTCAATATAACTATTATTATTATTATTTTGGAATGATTAATAATATTGAGAAGTGGGCTTCCATCTTGAGATGTGGGACATCGCCCCAATCCCCATAGGTATATCTGCAAGTGGGCTTCCATATTGAGATGTGGGATCTACAAGTGGGCTTCTATATTGAGATGTGGGAGCCCTGAAGTGGGCTCTCATATTGACTTGTGGGACCCCCCCAAGGCAAGTGGAAATCCATATTGGGTTGACGGACACCACCCCCCCCATAAGTACAAGTACACAGTAAGTGAATACTCGTGTTATTGTGTAATATGCGAAAAGTGGGACTCTGTATTGGGTTGACGGACGAGACCTGCGCACCGGAATCGGTACAGCGAACTCCGCCCGTGCGGCCCCTGACGGAGGAGGGACCGGGACAACAGGTCCACACTCCCTGACAGGAATCAAAGCCGGGGGTCGGCCCCGACTCGGCCGCCGTGCCAGCACCACTGGCCGGTCCACGTCCAAGTGAGCAGCCTTCACCCGGTCAACCGAGACGTGCTCAACCTTACCGCCCATGTCGACCACCAGGTGTTTTTCACCGTGTTCCAAAACCAGGAAAGGTCCATCGTAAGGGGGCTGCAGGGGGCCTCTGTGTGCGTCGTGACGAATGAAGACGTGCCCAGCCGAGCGTAGCTCCGCGGGAACTTGAGACCCTGGCACACCGTGCTGAGTAGTCGGGACTGGAACGAAAGCCTCCGCCGCGTCACGCAGAAAAACTCGCTGGGTGGTGCAGTGGGTTGTGCGTTGGTGTTCAGATCAGCGGGTCATATGTTCAAACCCCACTGCAGTCAACATGTCGTTGTGTCCCTGGGAAACTTCACCCCCAATTGCTCCTGTGTGGATTGTCCACAGTATTGAGTATGTAAGTCGTTTTGGATAAAAGCGTATAACAAGTAACATGTAATGTAACAACAGGGTGAAACAAAAACATATTTTTGCTCTCCAATTACTTCAATAAATCCCAAATGTTTTCTGTTTTCACTTTCTTCATTTTACCCTGAGAAATGCAACAAAAACAAACAAGTTTCTTGAACAACAGAAAGTAACCCTTTGTGAGAAGGACTGAAGTACAAAATGGTCATTTAGGGGTTTGAGATATTGCTCTTTTACCTTACAGTTTTTTGCACAGGACTTAAGAACTCAGAGGTGACAGAAAATCAGAAAATCAACAGCACTCAGTTGCCACCCTGACAGCACAGCAGCACCTGTAGACAATCAGCTCATTAGGCCCTGATTGGCTGCAAGCTGCAATAAAGCCTCCTTTCTGCTGCTCAGACAAGCAGAGCAAGTCACTTCGGGGCTATTGGTTCTTTGCTGCTGTGTTGGAACACAGAGAGAGAGAAATATGACTTGTGGAGTTCATTTGGGGTAAGTTTCTGCAGATATGCAGAGTTAATTGTTGTTAGCTGTCTGCGTTCTCTGATGTTTACATATTTTCTGTGCAGGATTGTCCTTATTGTCTTGGTTCAAGCAGAGCATGTGCGCTGTTTGTGGGCTTCACAAGGTGAGCTAAGCACAACATTTCACTTCAGTGCTGTGAATGACTGTGGCTTTAATATTATTCTTTTTCTCTAGCAGCTCAGAGCAAGAACAACAACACATATGTTGGCTTCAGGCAAAATAATCGGGAAGCTGGTGACAACTATCTCCAGAATGGACTCAGACAGGCCCTAAGCAGAAACTTAAACATACCTTCAGCTGTGGGCAGTCGTTTTAGCTGGGGGCCTTCTACTGGTGGCTACACACAAACTGTTTCACAGCCAGCTAAAAGTGGCTTGGCTAAAGTCAGGTTAGTGCAGGGCAGCTCAGTGTCAAAACCTAACTTGAATCGTGCGCCTAAACGGCGTTATCATGGCCTTTCTGGTGCTATTGTCGGTAGCGGTTCTCTGAGTAAGAGCAGCAACAAGGACGAGGGGAAGTCTTCCAGCCTGTTTGGTGCCGGCGCTCCGGAGCCAAACCAAACCCCTGCACGGACCAAAACTTCCTCCAGTGTTCGCGCTAAGCTAGTGTCTAAAACGGATAAACCTTCCCGTCCCTCAGCTCCTAAAAACCCCAGCCAGACAGAGGTTGTGAACCCATACAAACTGTTTTCAGGGAATGCAGGAAATGCCCGAGGAAGCTACAAGGCTACTTCCGAGGCCTCAAGTTATGGCACTTCTCTTGAGTCCAATGTAGGAAATGGTCCCATCGTCAAGCCTCGCAGTTACTCAACGAGCTACGACTCCAAATCGTCCAGAGAGGGAACCTCTGGTAAGAAGTTAGCCCCGACCAAGACCCACATCATCTCTGATAAATTTGGTGGCTATGCTATCAGACGGCTGAAGGCTCCTGGGCAAGAGAAAGTGAGTGTCAGGAAACCCCAGCAGACCTACCAGACTCCCATCAAGGCCTACGTGGCCCCTCAGCGGCAAGCAACAAACCAGGCCTACGAGCCTCCCAACAAGGCCTACAATGCTCCCAACAGGGCCCACGAGAGTCCCAACAGGACTCCCAACAGGGCCCACGAGAGTCCCAACAGGACTCCCAACAGGGCCCACGAGACTCCCAACAGTCCCTACGAGACGCCCAAGAAGGCCTACGTAGCCCCTCAGCGGCAAGCAACGAACCAGGCCTACGAGGCCCCTCAGAGGCAGGCTGAACCCAAGGCCTACATCTTTCCTCAGGTTGCTCCTCCCAAACCTCAAGTCCCGAGTGCTCATATAAATGCCAAATGGTTTCGTGTCAGTCCAAAGTGGGGACAATAGCAGGTGAGTACTGTGCTCGCTTTCTTGCTGTTCTATACATTAACTTAAACCTGGTGACTAATGTGTGTTTGTTCTTACAGGTGCAGCTGGTGTCCTCGGATGAATATTTTATCTTTAAATAAATGCATGAATTTACCACCTGGTTGTGTCTTTACTTCACCTTGTATTGTGGGATGGTGAATGCCTGAGCATGAGTGCTTGTGGATGTAAGCTTGGTGCCCTCTAGTGTCTAACAGGTGTGTTGCAAAAATGTTTTGTTTTACAAAACAAATTTGGAAAATGTATCTTAATACTTTACAGCGCTGACAAAAGATTGTGAAAATCCCCTTAGCAAAAACAAATGTCTCAATAGTTCTAGTTTAAACTATTGCAAATGTGCAAAAGTGTGAGATATCTGCTTATGTGGCACACTGGTTCTTAAAACAATGCAGTGTTTGCTTTTGAGTTGGACTTTTTACTTTACCAGTGGCACTGTTTATAATGTGACTCTTAGGTTTTAGCTCAAGTGGTAAAATATCTTATCACTTTAAGGGGCTCCCACTAAATGTACAAGTGAATTGATAGACATTGAGCACTAAACTTAAAACATGTGATTCCTTATCCCAATGGCTGCACTTGAAACTTTGAAAGTTCCTCAACTTGAATGCAAAGTGTACATGCTAGTGTAGACTGTGGCCATATTGGATTACATGTTTATAATATATTGCCTTATATTTAACATTGTAGTCTGATGAAACTTTTAATGTAAAGATACACGAAGACCGAACAGTAGTGATGACAAAATGAAGCTTTGAATGAAGCATCGAATCACTTTGATTTGAAGTAGTTGCTGCTTCGGACGTCATGTGATTTGAAGCACTGCTTCTATGGAATAGGAAGTCCAGGGTTGAAGCTCCGTTCGAAGCTTCAGTGTCAAACTGCCATATACCGAACAGTACAAGCTTCTTGAATATGGGTTGTTTTAACCCAAACATTTATAAAAGTTAATTCATCGCCTGCTAATTTTCTGATGACTATGAACTGATTTGTAATGTGTATTGTAGTGCCAGGAAAAGGGAGTCCGAGGCGGTGTATTAAGAAAAGAGTTCCAATCTTATTAGCCATTAATAACGGAGGTTATCACATGAACTGCTCTGCTTGACAAGCTAGCAGGAATGGAAGCTAACGCTACAGGTGTTCCCACTAGAGGGTCCGTGTGGCAACACAATACGAGAGGTGAATTATGTCATAACGTGTCACCACACAATCCCCCCCCAGAATTCACGTGTAAACAAAATCCGTATGGCGGGGAGGAACAATCCGCCTGCCCCCATGAGACCTGCGCACCGGAGTTGGTACAGCGACCTCCGCCCGTGCGACCCCTGACAGAGGAGGGACCGGGACAACAGGTCCACACTCCCTGACAGGAATCAAAGTCGGGGGTCGGCCCCGTCTCGGTGGCCGAGCCAGTACCACCGGCCGGTCCACGTCCAAGTGAGCAGCCTTCACCCGGTCAACCGAGACGTGCTCAGCCTTACCGCCCATGTCGACCACCAGGTGTTTTTCACCGTGTTCCAAAACCCGGAAAGGTCCATCGTAAGGGGGCTGCAGGGGGCCTCTTTGTGCGTCGTGACGAAACAAGATGTGCCCAGCCGAGCGTAGCTCCGCAGGAACTTGAGACCCTGGCGCACCGTGCTGAGTAGTCGGGACTGTAGCGAAAGCCTCCGCCGCGTCACGCGGGAAAAACTTGCTGGGCCGTGGCAGACCAGGGAGCTGATGCATTTGGGAGGAAATCCCCCGGAACTCTCAGCGGCTGACCGTAGACCATCTCCGCTGTAGAACACTGCAGATCTTCCTTAGGTGCAGTCCTCAGGCCCAGCATCATCCAGGGCAGCTTGTCGACCCAGTTACCGTCCGTAAGGCCGGCCTTGAGGGCCGCCTTCATGGAGCGATGGAAGCGCTCGCAGAGGCCGTTAAGTGTGCCAAAACGACACACCCACGTTGCAATGAAGGCCCGGGCAACGTCTGCGGCTGATGTTGAAACGAGCGGAACCGCCTCCGGCCAACGGGTCGTTTTGTCCACCATGGTAAGGAGGTAGGAAAACCCCTGAGAGGAAGGCAACGGACCAACCAGGTCAATGTTGACGTGATCAAACCTCCTCTCAGGCACTAGGAAACGCTCCAACGGGGACTTCGTGTGGCGGTGCACCTTAGCGCGTTGACAAGCCACGCACTCCCTGGCCCAAGTCCTCACGTCCGTTTTCAGTCCTTGCCAAACGAACTTCGCCGCAAACAAATGTACCGAAGGTTTAACGCTGGGGTGTGACAGGCCGTGCACAGCCTCGAACACAGGACGCCTCCAAATGGCAGGGACGACAGGTGGCGCCAGGCCCGTAGAGACGTCACACAGGAGAGTTATGCCCGCGTCGCCGAACACCACGTCCTCCAAGTGCAGCCCAGCGCTCTCCACCTTCAGAGCCTGGACGCCGGGATCGGTGACCTGGTCCACCGCCATGCGAGTATAGTCCAAGCCCAACTGGATGGCACCGATGACGACCCTGGAGAGGCAATCAGCAACCAGGTTCGACTTGCCAGCCACGTGATTAATGTCCGTAGTGAACTCCGATATGTAGGACAGCTGCCGCTGCTGACGTGCCGACCAAGGCTCCAACACTTTTGACATGGCGAAGGTGAGCAGCTTGTGGTCGACAAACGCCGTAAATTCACGGCCTTCCAGCATGAAACAGAAGTGCCGCACGGCCACATAAAATCCGAGGAGCTCCGGGTCAAAGGCGCTGTATTTGCGTTCTCTAGGCGCCATCTGGCTGCTGACAAAGGCGTCGGACTACGCGGTCGGCGCAGTTCACGAGCAGTGGGTGGAGGGCGCTTGGCAGCCGCTCGCCTTTTTCAGCTGCCAAGCGCCCTCCACCCACTGCTCGTGCACTGCGCCGACCAAGTAGTCCGACGCGTCTGTGGTGATGGAGATGGGAGCCGTAGATGATGGGTGTGCCAGCAAAGCCGCCTGAGGCAACGCGGTCTTGACCTCAGCCAACGCGGTCTTGACCTCATCAAAAGCGCCGTCCGCCTCTGCAGTCCAGTCGATCTCCTGGACGGGGGTCTTGCCTTTCAACGCTTCATACAGCGGCCGCATGATGTGTGCGGCCCGGGCGATGAAACGGTGGTAGAAAGTCACCATCCCCAGAAACTCACGGAGCGACCGGGCTGTGATCGGGGGAGGAAAAGCCGCAACAGCCTCCACCTTCGCTGGCAGAGGCGTCGCACCGCCCTTGGTGACACGGTGCCCCAGGAAATCGATGTCCGACACCCCGAACTGGCACTTTGCAGGATTGATGATTAATCCGTGTTCGTTGAGCCGTGTGAAAAGGGCTCGGAGGTGGGACAGGTGCTCCTGCACTGAAGCGCTGGTGACGAGTATGTCATCGAGGTAGACAAACACAAACGGCAGGTCCCCAATCACAGAATCCATCAGGCGCTGGAACGTCTTAGCGGCATTCTGGAGTCCAAAAGGCATCCGCAGGAACTCAAAAAGTCCAAAAGGCGTTATTACTGCTGTCTTGGGAATGTTCAGGGGGTGCATGGGCACCTGGTGGTATCCACGCACCAGGTCCACCTTGGAAAACACCCCCGTACTGGCCAAATGCGCCGAAAAGTCCTGAATGTGCGGCACTGGATAGCGGTCAGGCGTAGTGGCGTCGTTGAGTCTGCGGTAATCCCTGCACGAGCGGAACCCGCCGTTCGGTTTGGGGACGACGTGCAGGGGGGAAGCCCAAGGACTGTCGGAGCGGCGGACAATGCCCAGGAGCTCCATGGTTGCGAACTCCGCCCTCGCTACAGCCAGTTTAGAAGGGTTCAACCGCCGGGCCCTGGCGTAGACAGGAGGCCCCCCGGTAGTGACGTGGTGTTTCACGCCATGCTTAGTGGTAAGTGCAGAGAAGGTGGGTAGCGACAGGTCTGGAAACTCGGCCAACAGTCTGAGAAACGTGTCTGCCCCCAACAGCGAGCCTGACAGCCCGTCATACGCTGCGCTGCCAAGTGTGCACACGAGGGAAGAAAACATTAAGGCATCAACCAAACGCATATTCTTAACGTCCACTCAGAGTCCATGAGCACACAAAAAATCCGCTCTGAGGAGGGGAAAAGAAATGTCCGCTGTCACGAAATCCCAGCTGAAACGCTGTCCTCCGATGCACAGACACATAGGCCTCACGCCGTACGTGCGAATGGGACCGCCGTTAGCCGTCTTCAATCGCGGTCCGTGCCCCCCACGGGCAACGTCTTCACTAGACGCTGGAACTACGTTCCGTTGAGCGCCCGTGTCACACAGAAACAGGCTCCCCGAAACGCTGTCGCTGACGAAGAGGAGCCTGCACGTGCCGCCGACGCTCAGAGCCACGACTGAGCTCCGGTCCCTCCGTTTCCCGGGGGTTTGTAGCTGCACGGAGCGATGCATCTCTTTGCCCTTGTCCCGAAACGTGCGTGGTAAACGCACTCTCCGGCGTCTCCACGCCAGCTCGCCACAGCCGTGTCCGGCCTCCGCCACGCTTTCTTGACTGCAGGTGGGCCGCTGAGCGTCGCGGCTAACGTCTCTGCACCGGGCTGTTGTGTAGCCAGGAAAAAACGATCCGCTTCCTCAGCCAAAGCATGGGGCTCCGTGACAGGCGTGTTGGCCAGCGCGTCTGTACCCGGGGAGGCAAGTGACGCAGGAAAATCTCGGTGAATAAAAGCCGGGGATCCTCCCCCCCAAGCAGATTTAGCATTTTCTCCATTAGCTGAGATGGCTTGCTGTCTCCTAGGCCTTGAATTTCAAGTAGCTGGCGAGCCATGTGTTTGTGACGGAGTGAGCACATAACAGTATATATGATTATTCTGAAAGCAGGACAGACAAACATGCACACAGTCTCTAATACCATAGCCAACTAAAAGGACTTGTAACAAAAGAAAAACTCAAATGAACATTCAAACTTGAATCTTGTTTTTCTTTGTCCTAAAGATATTCACAAAACCAATAACAGTACCAAAATACAAGCAAGAAAAGGCGTGTGGTGCAGTGGGTTGTGCGTTGGTGTTCAGATCAGCGGGTCACATGTTCAAACCCCACTGCAGTCAACATGTCGTTGTGTCCCTGGGACACTTCACCCCCAATAGCTCCCAAATGTTTTCTGTTTTCACTTTCTTCATTTTACCCTGAGAAATGCAACAAAAACAAACAAGTTTCTTGAACAACTGAAAGTAACCCTTTGTGAGAAAGTCTGATTTACAAAATGGTCATTTAGGGGTTTGAGATTTTGCTCTTTTACCTTACAGTTTTTTGCACAGGACTTAAGAACTCAGAGATGACAGAAAATCAGAAAATCAACAGCAGTCAGTTGCCACTCTGACAGCACAGCAGCACCTGTAGACAATCAGCTCATTAGGCCCTGATTGGCTGCAAGCTGCAATAAAGCCTCCTTTCTGCTGCTCAGACAAGCAGAGCAAGTCACTTCGGGGCTACTGGTTCTTTACTGCGGTGTTGGCACACACACACACACACACACACACACACACACACACACACACACACACACACACGACTTGTGGAGTTCATTTGGGGTAAGTTTCTGCAGATATGCAAAGTTAATTGTTGTTCGCTGTCTGCGTTCTCTGATGTTTACATATTTTCTGTGCAGGATTTTCCTTTTTGTTTTGGTTCAAGCAGAGCATGTGCGCTGTTTGTGGGCTTCACAAGGTGAGCTAAGAATAACATTTCACTCAAGTGCTGTGAATGACTATAGCTGTGGCTTTAATATTATTCTTTTTCTCTAGCAGCTCAGAGCAAGAACAACAACACATATGTTGGCTTCAGGCAAAATAATCGGGAAGCTGGTGACAACTATCTCCAGAATGGACTCAGACAGGCCCGAAGCAGAAACTTAAACATACCTTCAGCTGTGGGCAGTCGTTTTAGCTGGGGGCCTTCTACTGGTGGCTACACACAAACTGTTTCACAGCCAGCTAAAAGTGGCTTGGCTAAAGTCAGGTTAGTGCAGGGCAGCTCAGTGTCAAAACCAAACTTGAATCGTGTGCCCAAACAGCGTTTTCATGGCCTTTCTAGTGCTATTGGCGGTAGCGATTCTCTGAGTAAGAGCAGCAACAAGGACAAGGGGAAGTCTTCCAGCCTGTTTGGTGCCGGCGCTCAGGAGCCAAACCAAATCCCTGCACGGACCAAAACTACCTCCAGTGTTCGCGCTAAGCTAGTGTCTAAAACGGATAAACCTTCCCGTCCCTCAGCTTCTAAAAACCCCAGCCAGACTGAGGTTGTGCGCCCATACAAACTGTTTTCAGGGAATGCAGGAAATGCCCGAGGAAGCTACAAGGCTACTTCCATGGCCTCAAGTTATGGCACTTCTCTTGAGTCCAGTGTAGGAAATGGTCCCATCTTCACGCCTCGCAGTTACTCAACAAGCTACGACTCCAAATCCTCCAGAGAGGGAACCTCTGCTAAGAAGTTAGCCCCGACCAAGACCCACATCATCCCTGATAGATTTGGTGGCTATCCTATCAGACGGCTGAAGGCTCCTGGGCAGGAGAAAATGAGTGTCGGGAATGCCCAGCAGGCCTACCAGACTCCCATCAAGGCCTACGTGGCCCCTCAGCGGCAAGCAACAAACCAGGCCTACGAGGCTCCCAACAAGGCCTACAATGCTCCCAACAAGGCCTACAATGCTCCCCAGCAGCAGACTCCCAACAGGGCCTACGAGACTCCCAACAGGACTCCCAACAGGGCCTACGAGACTCCCAACAGGACTCCCAACAGGGCCTACGAGACTCCCAACAGGACTCCCAACAGGGCCTACGAGACTCCCAACAGGGCCTACGAGACTCCAAACAGGACTCCCAACAGGGCCTACGAGACTCCCAACAGGACTCCCAACAGGGCCTACGAGACTCCCAACAGGACCCCCAACAGGCCCGACGAGACTCCCAACAGGACCCCCAACAGGCCCTACGAGACTCCCAACAGGACCCCCAACAGGCCCTACGAGACTCCCAACAGGACTCCCAACAGGCCCTACGGGACTCCCAACAGGCCCCACGAGACTCCCAACAGGCCCTACGAGACTCTCAACAGGACCCCCAACAGGCCCTACGATACTCCCAACAGGCCCTACGATACTCCCAACAGGCCCTACGAGGCTCCCAACAGGGCCCACGTGGCCCCTCAGAGGCAGGCTGAACCCCAGGCCTACATCTTTCCTCAGGTTGCTCCTCCCAAACCTTATGTCCCGAGTGCTCACATAAATGCCAAATGGTTTCGTGTCAGTCCAAAGTGGGGACAATAGCAGGTGAGTACGATGCTCGCTTTCTTGCTGTTCTATACATTAACTTAAACCTGGTGACTAATGTGTGTTTGTTCTTACAGGTGCAGCTGGTGTCCTCGGATGAATATTTTATTTTTAAATAAATGCAGGAATTTACCACCTGGTTGTGTCTTTACTTCGCCTTGTCTTGTCGGATGGTGAATGCCTAAGCATGAGTGCTTGTGGATGTAAGCTTGGTGCCCTCTAGTGTCTAAAAGGTGTGCATTTGCAAACAAATTTCCTTTACAAAACAAATTTGGAAAATGTATCTTAATACTTTACAGCGCTGACAAAAGATTGTGAAAATCCCCTTAGCAAAAACAAATGTCTCAATAGTTCTAGTTTAAACTATTGTTTATGTACAAAAGTGTGAGATATCTGCTTATGTGGCACACTGGTTCTTAAAACAATGCAGTGTTTGCTTTTGAGTTGGACTTTTTACTTTGACCTTGTTTAGAGTATAGATCAGGTCCTGATAATTTATTCCGGTAAATTACTCTGACCTACTAATTGACCTGACCGAAGTTACTGAGTCTATGTAAGTTTACTGCTTGGCTCAGATCCACCAACGTCAGCAAGATCTCACCTCTATTTACTCCCCGAAGAACCAGATTCAATTAACTGCTGTTTCTATTCAGACAACTCTTTTTAATCTGTTTAAGCCATCCCTAAGGATTTTGGTATCAGTAAATGGGGTGTGTTCCTACCTAAACGTGTGTGTGGCAGGGTGCAGTCTTACCTTTGAAGCAGGAGAGGAGATCACAGGTGTCCTTTACATTTTCCCAGTCCAAAAGGTGGGATCAGTTTATTTGAAGAATAATAGGTCCAAACTAATACAGGGTTTTTACCTTCTCTCTTTACAACATTATGATCATACTAAACAAAAAAATTATGCTGTGATCATGTTCAAATATGAAACTTTAATTCACAGTCTTACATTTATTACCAAAATGTTTCACTTCAACTGCCCAATTCAGTTGTGACATTTAAAATCTCCCGATAGAATTTAGAGGCATTTCCTCATAAAAAGACCGGTGATAATAAAAAGCACATTCAACTTTTCATTCACGAAATCAATTCACATCGATTCCATACCTTTTTATTTTCCGTCACAGTCGGCGGGTACTAACATTCAAAAACCCATACCTGTCCCGCATGATTTCGGAGGAAGTTCCTCACGGAGGCGGGTACTAATACTCACAAACGCTTCTTTCCGTCACAGATGGCGGGTACTAACATTCAAAAACCCATACCTGTCCCGCATGATTTCGGAGGAAGTTCCTCACGGTGGCGGGTACTAATACTCAAACGATACTCACAAATGCTTCTTCCATCAAATCATTCCATTCAGCATTCAAAGAAATTCACTCATTCAAAGAAATTCCCTCATTCAAAGAAATTCACTCAGCATTCCAACCAAGAAATTCAAGAGATATTTATCAAGTTTGAGAGAACCTTACCGGGAGCTATTAACCCAGCTCTGAAGGACAGAGCTTACCAGGAGAGAGTATACCAGGGGTTTCCCCCTTGAAAATCCAAATAAGCCAGTCTTTATATGCTCAAAAAACCGGATAGAAAACCCACGAACACCTCCACTATACCCAACCAACATATTCTATTGGCTCTGGCATAAGACACACCTTCCCAACTTTGTGTAAAACAAAACATGACTAGACATATTCTATGCCTCTGACATAACCACCTTTTTGAGGCCTCAATGTGTTTCTCCTTAAGTCCGGAGCCTCCCTCCCTGCTGTGAGAGGAGAGGAAAGAACCTGCCTACTCTCATATCAGAGAGTAAAGCATAAATCATAGGCCTTACACTCAACTAAACAAACCACTTTGTTTTGTTTATGCTGTAAATATAGAAAAACCTAAAATATGAAGCATTTTCATTGTGGGTTATATACAAGAATATAATCAATTATATTTGATTATAACTAACTTTCGTTTTAAGTATTCAACATACTATGAAGCTCTAAACACGCAAAGTTATCAAACGGCAACAACAAAAATTGTAAGCATACTCAAAAACCATCAAGAAGCATTCTCATTATGGGTTCATACAAGAATATGATTGATCATATATGATTTATAATTAACTTTCGTTTTAAGTATTTACTTCATACTATGAAGCTCTCAACACCCTCTTTTTAAAACGCAAAGTTATCAAACAGCAACAGATAAAATCGTAAAAACACATACATATTACATAACCATCAAGAAGCATTCTCATTATGGGTTCATACAAGAATATGATTTATCATATATGATTTATAATTAACTTTCGTTTTACATATTTACTTCATACTATGAAGCTCTCAACACCTTTACCAGTGGCACTCTTTATAATGTGACTCTTAGGTTTTAGCTCAAGTGGTAAAATATCTTATCACTTTAAGGGGCTCTCATTAAATGTACAAGTCACTTGATAGACATTGAGCACTAAACTTAAAACATGTGATTACTTATCCCAATGTCTGTACTTGAAACGTTGAAAGTTCCTCAACTTGAATGCAAAGTGTACATGTTGGGGAAGACTGTGGCCATATTGGATTACACGTTTATAATATATTGCCTTATATTTAACATTGTAGTCTGATGAAACTTTTAATGTAAAGATACACTAAGACCGAACGGTAGTGATGACAAAATGAAGCTTTGAATGAAGCATCGAATCACTTTGATTTGAAGCAGTTGCTGCTTCGGACGTTATATGTCACGTGATTTGAAGCAAGCTTCGAAGCACTGCTTCTATGGAATAGGAAGTCCAGGGTTGAAGCTCCGTTCGAAGCTTCAGTGTCAAACTGCCATATCGAACAGTACAACCTTCTTGAAGAATATGGGTTGTTTTGACCCAAACATTTATAAAAGTTAATTCACCGGCTGCAAATGTTCTGATGACTATGAACTGATTTGTAATGTTGTGTATTGTAGTGCCAGGAAAAGGGAGTCGGAGGCGGTGTATTAGGAAAAGAGTTCCAATCTTATTAGCCATTAATAACCGAGGTTATCACATGAACTGCTCTGCTTGACGAGCTAGCAGAAATGGAAGCTAACGCTACAGGTGTTCCCACTAAAGGGTCCGTGAGGCAACACAATACGAGAGGTGAATTATGTCCAATAACGTGTCACCACACAATCCCCCCCAGAATTCACGTGTAAACAAAATCCGTATGGCGGGGAGGAACAATCCGCTAAATCTATCTAAACCACTCCTGTGTCCTGTTGTCTTACTGCTTGGTCCCTGACACAAGCCATGCTTAGTGGTAAGCGCAGAGAAGGTGGGTAGCGACAGGTCTGGAAACTCTGCCAACAGTCTGAGAAACGTGTCTGCCCCCGACAGCGAGCCCGACAGCCTGTCGTACGCTGTGCTGCCAAGTGTGCACACGAGGGAAGAAAACGTTAAGGCATCAACCAAACGCATATTCTTAACGTCCACTAAGAGTCCATGAGCACACAAAAAATCCGCTCCGAGGAGGGGAAAAGAAATGTCCGCTGTCACGAATCCCAAATGGGATCTACAAGTGGGCTTCCATATTGAGATGTGGGAGCCCTGAAGTGGGCTCTCATATTGACTTGTGGGACAGTCAATATAACTATTATTATTATTTTGGAATGATTAATAATATTGAGAAGTGGGCTTCCATCTTGAGATGTGGGACATCGCCCCAATCCCCATAGGTATATCTGCAAGTGGGCTTCCATATTGAGATGTGGGATCTACAAGTGGGCTTCCATATTGAGATGTGGGAGCCCCGAAGTGGGCTCTCATATTGACTTGTGGGACCCCCCCAAGGCAAGTGGAAATCCATATTGGGTTGACGGACACCACCCCCCCCATAAGTACAAGTACACAGTAAGTGAATACTCGTGTTATTGTTTAATATGCGAAAAGTGGGACTCTGTATTGGGTTGACGGACGAGACCTGCGCACCGGAATCGGTACAGCGAACTCCGCCCGTGCGGCCCCTGACGGAGGAGGGACCGGGACAACAGGTCCACACTCCCTGACAGGAATCAAAGCCGGGGGTCGGCCCCGACTCGGCCGCCGTGCCAGCACCACTGGCCGGTCCACGTCCAAGTGAGCAGCCTTCACCCGGTCAACCGAGACGTGCTCAACCTTACCGCCCATGTCGACCACCAGGTGTTTTTCACCGTGTTCCAAAACCAGGAAAGGTCCATCGTAAGGGGGCTGCAGGGGGCCTCTGTGTGCGTCGTGACGAATGAAGACGTGCCCAGCCGAGCGTAGCTCCGCGGGAACTTGAGACCCTGGCACACCGTGCTGAGTAGTCGGGACTGGAACGAAAGCCTCCGCCGCGTCACACAGAAAAACTCGCTGGGTGGTGCAGTGGGTTGTGCGTTGGTGTTCAGATCAGCGGGTCATATGTTCAAACCCCACTGCAGTCAACATGTCGTTGTGTCCCTGGGAAACTTCACCCCCAATTGCTCCTGTGTGGATTGTCCACAGTATTGAGTATGTAAGTCGCTTTGGATAAAAGCGTGTAACAAGTAACATGTAATGTAACAACAGGGTGAAACAAAAACATATTTTTGCTCTCCAATTACTTCAATAAATCCCAAATGTTTTCTGTTTTCACTTTCTTCATTTTACCCTGAGAAATGCAACAAAAACAAACAAGTTTCTTGAACAACAGAAAGTAACCCTTTGTGAGAAGGACTGAAGTACAAAATGGTCATTTAGGGGTTTGAGATATTGCTCTTTTACCTTACAGTTTTTTGCACAGGACTTAAGAACTCAGAGGTGACAGAAAATCAGAAAATCAACAGCACTCAGTTGCCACCCTGACAGCACAGCAGCACCTGTAGACAATCAGCTCATTAGGCCCTGATTGGCTGCAAGCTGCAATAAAGCCTCCTTTCTGCTGCTCAGACAAGCAGAGCAAGTCACTTCGGGGCTATTGGTTCTTTGCTGCTGTGTTGGAACAGAGAGAGAGAAATATGACTTGTGGAGTTCATTTGGGGTAAGTTTCTGCAGATATGCAGAGTTAATTGTTGTTAGCTGTCTGCGGTCTCTGATGTTTACATATTTTCTGTGCAGGATTGTCCTTATTGTCTTGGTTCAAGCAGAGCATGTGCGCTGTTTGTGGGCTTCACAAGGTGAGCTAAGCACAACATTTCACTTCAGTGCTGTGAATGACTGTGGCTTTAATATTCTTCTTTTTCTCTAGCAGCTCAGAGCAAGAACAACAACACATATGTTGGCTTCAGGCAAAATAATCGGGAAGCTGGTGACAACTATCTCCAGAATGGACTCAGACAGGCCCTAAGCAGAAACTTAAACATACCTTCAGCTGTGGGCAGTCGTTTTAGCTGGGGGCCTTCTACTGGTGGCTACACACAAACTGTTTCACAGCCAGCTAAAAGTGGCTTGGCTAAAGTCAGGTTAGTGCAGGGCAGCTCAGTGTCAAAACCTAACTTGAATCGTGCGCCTAAACGGCGTTATCATGGCCTTTCTGGTGCTATTGTCGGTAGCGGTTCTCTGAGTAAGAGCAGCAACAAGGACGAGGGGAAGTCTTCCAGCCTGTTTGGTGCCGGCGCTCCGGAGCCAAACCAAACCCCTGCACGGACCAAAACTTCCTCCAGTGTTCGCGCTAAGCTAGTGTCTAAAACGGATAAACCTTCCCGTCCCTCAGCTCCTAAAAACCCCAGCCAGACAGAGGTTGTGAACCCATACAAACTGTTTTCAGGGAATGCAGGAAATGCCCGAGGAAGCTACAAGGCTACTTCCATGGCCTCAAGTTATGGCACTTCTCTTGAGTCCAATGTAGGAAATGGTCCCATCGTCAAGCCTCGCAGTTACTCAACGAGCTACGACTCCAAATCGTCCAGAGAGGGAACCTCTGGTAAGAAGTTAGCCCCGACCAAGACCCACATCATCTCTGATAAATTTGGTGGCTATGCTATCAGACGGCTGAAGGCTCCTGGGCAAGAGAAAGTGAGTGTCAGGAAACCCCAGCAGACCTACCAGACTCCCATCAAGGCCTACGTGGCCCCTCAGCGGCAAGCAACAAACCAGGCCTACGAGCCTCCCAACAAGGCCTACAATGCTCCCAACAAGGCCTACAATGCTCCCAACAGGGCCCACGAGAGTCCCAACAGGACTCCCAACAGGGCCCACGAGACTCCCAACAGTCCCTACGAGACGCCCAAGAAGGCCTACGTAGCCCCTCAGCGGCAAGCAACGAACCAGGCCTACGAGGCCCCTCAGAGGCAGGCTGAACCCAAGGCCTACATCTTTCCTCAGGTTGCTCCTCCCAAACCTCAAGTCCCGAGTGCTCATATAAATGCCAAATGGTTTCGTGTCAGTCCAAAGTGGGGACAATAGCAGGTGAGTACTGTGCTTGCTTTCTTGCTGTTCTATACATTAACTTAAACCTGGTGACTAATGTGTGTTTGTTCTTACAGGTGCAGCTGGTGTCCTCGGATGAATATTTTATCTTTAAATAAATGCATGAATTTACCACCTGGTTGTGTCTTTACTTCACCTTGTATTGTGGGATGGTGAATGCATGAGTGCTTGTGGATGTAAGCTTGGTGCCCTCTAGTGTCTAACAGGTGTGTTGCAAAAATGTTTTGTTTTACAAAACAAATTTGGAAAATGTATCTTAATACTTTACAGCGCTGACAAAAGATTGTGAAAATCCCCTTAGCAAAAACAAATGTCTCAATAGTTCTAGTTTAAACTATAGCAAATGTACAAAAGTGTGAGATATCTGCTTATGTGGCACACTGGTTCTTAAAACAATGCAGTGTTTGCTTTTGAGTTTGACTTTTTACTTTACCAGTGGCACTCGTTATAATGTGACTCTTAGGTTTTAGCTCAAGTGGTAAAATATCTTATCACTTTAAGGGGCTCCCACTAAATGTACAAGTCACTTGATGGACATTGAGCACTACAGTTAAAACATGTGATTCCTTATCCCAATGGCTGCACTTGAAAGTTCCTCAACTTGAATGCAAAGTGTACATGCTAGTGTATACTGTGGCCATATTGGATTACATGTTTATAATATATTGCCTTATATTTAACATTGTAGTCTGATGAAACTTTTAATGTAAAGATACACGAAGACCGAACAGTAGTGATGACAAAATGAAGCTTTGAATGAAGCATCGAATCACTTTGATTTGAAGTAGTTGCTGCTTCGGACGTCATGTGATTTGAAGCACTGCTTCTATGGAATAGGAAGTCCAGGGTTGAAGCTCCGTTCGAAGCTTCAGTGTCAAACTGCCATATACCGAACAGTACAAGCTTCTTGAATATGGGTTGTTTTAACCCAAACATTTATAAAAGTTAATTCATCGCCTGCTAATTTTCTGATGACTATGAACTGATTTGTAATGTGTATTGTAGTGCCAGGAAAAGGGAGTCCGAGGCGGTGTATTAAGAAAAGAGTTCCAATCTTATTAGCCATTAATAACGGAGGTTATCACATGAACTGCTCTGCTTGACAAGCTAGCAGGAATGGAAGCTAACGCTACAGGTGTTCCCACTAGAGGGTCCGTGTGGCAACACAATACGAGAGGTGAATTATGTCCAATAACGTGTCACCACACAATCCCCCCCAGAATTCACGTGTAAACAAAATCCGTATGGCGGGGAGGAACAATCCGCCTGCCCCCATGAGACCTGCGCACCGGAGTTGGTACAGCGACCTCCGCCCGTGCGACCCCTGACAGAGGAGGGACCGGGACAACAGGTCCACACTCCCTGACAGGAATCAAAGTCGGGGGTCGGCCCCGTCTCGGTGGCCGAGCCAGTACCACCGGCCGGTCCACGTCCAAGTGAGCAGCCTTCACCCGGTCAACCGAGACGTGCTCAGCCTTACCGCCCATGTCGACCACCAGGTGTTTTTCACCGTGTTCCAAAACCCGGAAAGGTCCATCGTAAGGGGGCTGCAGGGGGCCTCTTTGTGCGTCGTGACGAATGAAGATGTGCCCAGCCGAGCGTAGCTCCGCAGGAACTTGAGACCCTGGCGCACCGTGCTGAGTAGTCGGGACTGTAGCGAAAGCCTCCGCCGCGTCACGCGGGAAAAACTTGCTGGGCCGTGGCAGACCAGGGAGCTGATGCATTTGGGAGGAAATCCCCCGGAACTCTCAGCGGCTGACCGTAGACCATCTCCGCTGTAGAACACTGCAGATCTTCCTTAGGTGCAGTCCTCAGGCCCAGCATCATCCAGGGCAGCTTGTCGACCCAGTTACCGTCCGTAAGGCCGGCCTTGAGGGCCGCCTTCATGGAGCGATGGAAGCGCTCGCAGAGGCCGTTAAGTGTGCCAAAACGACACACCCACGTTGCAATGAAGGCCCGGGCAACGTCTGCGGTTGATGTTGAAACGAGCGGAACCGCCTCCGGCCAACGGGTCGTTCTGTCCACCATGGTGAGGAGGTAGGAAAACCCCTGAGAGGAAGGCAACGGACCAACCAGGTCAATGTTGACGTGATCAAACCTCCTCTCAGGCACTAGGAAACGCTCCAACGGGGACTTCGTGTGGCGGTGCACCTTAGAGCGTTGACAAGCCACGCACTCCCTGGCCCAAGTCCTCACGTCCGTTTTCAGTCCTTGCCAAACGAACTTCGCCGCAACCAAATGTACCGAAGGTTTAACGCTGGGGTGTGACAGGCCGTGCACAGCCTCGAACACAGGACGCCTCCAAATGGCAGGGACGACAGGTCGCGCCAGGCCCGTAGAGACGTCACACAGGAGAGTAATGCCCGCGTCGCCGAACACCACGTCCTCCAAGTGCAGCCCAGCGCTCTCCACCTTCAGAGCCTGGACGCCGGGATCGGTGACCTGGTCCACCGCCATGCGAGTATAGTCCAAGCCCAACTGGATGGCACCGATGACGACCCTGGAGAGGCAATCAGCAACCAGGTTCGACTTGCCAGCCACGTGATTAATGTCCGTAGTGAACTCCGATATGTAGGACAGCTGCCGCTGCTGACGTGCCGACCAAGGCTCCAACACTTTTGACATGGCGAAGGTGAGCAGCTTGTGGTCGACAAACGCCGTAAATTCACGGCCTTCCAGCATGAAACAGAAGTGCCGCACGGCCACATAAAGTCCGAGGAGCTCCGGGTCAAAGGCTCTGTATTTGCGTTCTCTAGGCGCCATCTGGCTGCTGACAAAGGCGTAGGACTACGCGGTCGGCGCAGTGCACGAGCAGTGGGTGGAGGGCGCTTGGCAGCCGCTCGCCTTTTTCAGCTGCCAAGCGCCCTCCACCCACTGCTCGTGCGCTGCGCCGACCAAGTAGTCCGACGCGTCTGTGGTGATGGAGATGGGAGCCGTAGATGATGGGTGTGCCAGCAAAGCCGCCTGAGGCAACGCGGTCTTGACCTCAGCCAACGCGGTCTTGACCTCATCAAAAGCGCCGTCCGCCTCTGCAGTCCAGTCGATCTCCTGGACGGGGGTCTTGCCTTTCAACGCTTCATACAGCGGCCGCATGATGTGTGCGGCCCGGGCGATGAAACGGTGGTAGAAAGTCACCATCCCCAGAAACTCACGGAGCGACCGGGCTGTGAGCGGGGGAGGAAAAGCCGCAACAGCCTCCACCTTCGCTGGCAGAGGCGTCGCACCACCCTTGGTGACACGGTGCCCCAGGAAATCGATGTCCGACACCCCGAACTGGCACTTTGCAGGATTGATGATTAATCCGTGTTCGTTGAGCCGTGTGAAAAGGGCTCGGAGGTGGGACAGGTGCTCCTGCACTGAAGCGCTGGTGACGAGTATGTCATCGAGGTAGACAAACACAAACGGCAGGTCCCCAAGCACAGAATCCATCAGGCGCTGGAACGTCTTAGCGGCATTCTGGAGTCCAAAAGGCATCCGCAGGAACTCAAAAAGTCCAAAAGGCGTTATTACTGCTGTCTTGGGAATGTTCAGGGGGTGCATGGGCACCTGGTGGTATCCACGCACCAGGTCCACCTTGGAAAACACCCCCGTACTGGCCAGATGCGCCGAAAAGTCCTGAATGTGCGGCACTGGATAGCGGTGAGGCGTAGTGGCGTCGTTGAGTCTGCGGTAATCCCTGCACGAGCGGAACCCACCGTTTGGTTTGGGGACGACGTGCAGGGGGGAAGCCCAAGGACTGTCGGAGCGGCGGACAATGCCCAGGAGCTCCATGGTTGCGAACTCCGCCCTCGCTACAGCCAGTTTAGAAGGGTTCAACCGCCGGGCCCTGGCGTAGACAGGAGGCCCCCCGGTAGTGACGTGGTGTTTCACGCCATGCTTAGTGGTAAGTGCAGAGAAGGTGGGTAGCGACAGGTCTGGAAACTCGGCCAACAGTCTGAGAAACGTGTCTGCCCCCAACAGCGAGCCTGACAGCCCGTCATACGCTGCGCTGCCAAGTGTGCACACGAGGGAAGAAAACATTAAGGCATCAACCAAACGCATATTCTTAACGTCCACTAAGAGTCCATGAGCACACAAAAAATCCGCTCTGAGGAGGGGAAAAGAAATGTCCGCTGTCACGAAATCCCAGCTGAAACGCTGTCCTCCGATGCACAGACACATAGGCCTCACGCCGTACGTGCGAATGGGACCGCCGTTAGCCGTCTTCAATCGCGGTCCGTGCCCCCCACGGGCAACGTCTTCACTCGACGCTGGAACTACGTTCCGTTGAGCGCCCGTGTCACACAGAAACAGGCTCCCCGAAACGCTGTCGCTGACGAAGAGGAGCCTGCACGTGCCGCCGACGCTCAGAGCCACGACTGAGCTCCGGTCCCTCCGTTTCCCGGGGGTTTGTAGCTGCACGGAGCGATGCATCTCTTCGCCCTTGTCCCGAAACGTGCGTGGTAAACGCACTCTCCGGCGTCTCCACGCCAGCTCGCCACAGCCGTGTCCGGCCTCCGCCACGCTTTCTTGACTGCAGGTGGGCCGCTGAGCGTCGCGGCTAACGTCTCTGCACCGGGCTGTTGTGTAGCCAGGAAAAAACGATCCTCTTCCTCAGCCAAAGCATGGGGCTCCGTGACAGGCGTGTTGGCCAGCGCGTCTGTACCCGGGGAGGCAAGTGACGCAGGAAAATCTCGGTGAATAAAAGCCGGGGATCCTCCCCCCCCAAGCAGATTTAGCATTTTCTCCATTAGCTGAGATGGCTTGCTGTCTCCTAGGCCTTGAATTTCAAGTAGCTGGCGAGCCCTCTCCTTAGCAGATAAGCTAAATGTCTTAAGGAGAAGGGCATAAATCGCCTCATATTTGCCATGATGTGGGGGGGCTGCGATGAATCCCACCAACCTGGACAACGCAGAGCTGCCCAGCGCTGCTACCACATGGTAGTATTGGGTGTACATGGGTGCTAGTGTGTGTTAAGATGAGAGATAAAAACCATCCCTTGATTGCAAAGTTAATCCCTGTGCTCCCTCCAGAGGGGGTTTCTCTCCCACACACACAAAAGAAAAACTCAAATGAACATTCAAACTTGAATCTTGTTTTTCTTTGTCCTAAAGATATTCACAAAACCAATAACAGTACCAAAATACAAGCAAGAAAAGGCGTGTGGTGCAGTGGTTTGTGCGTTGGTGTTCAGATCAGCGGGTCACATGTTCAAACCCCACTGCAGTCAACATGTCGTTGTGTCCCTGGGAAACTTCACCCCCAATTGCTCCCGTGTGGATTGTCCACAGTATTGAGTATGTAAGTCGCTTTGGATAAAAGCGTCTAACAAGTGACATGTAATGTAACAACAGGGTGAAACAAAAACATATTTTTGCTCTCCAATCACTTCAATAAATCCCAAATGTTTTCTGTTTTCACTTTCTTCATTTTACCCTGAGAAATGCAACAAAAACAAACAAGTTTCTTGAACAACTGAAAGTAACCCTTTGTGAGAAAGACTGAAGTACAAAATGGTCATTTAGGGGTTTGAGATATTGCTCTTTTACCTTACAGTTTTTTGCACAGGACTTAAGAACTCAGAGGTGACAGAAAATCAGAAAATCAACAGCACTCAGTTGCCACCCTGACAGCACAGCAGCACCTGTAGACAATCAGCTCATTAGGCCCTGATTGGCTGCAAGCTGCAATAAAGCCTCCTTTCTGCTGGTCAGACAAGCAGAGCAAGTCACTTCGGGGCTACTGGTTCTTTACTGCTGTGTTGCAACAGAGAGAGAGAAATATGACTTGTGGAGTTCATTTGGGGTAAGTTTCTGCAGATATGCAAAGTTAATTGTTGTTAGCTGTCTGCGTTCTCTGATGTTTACATATTTTCTGTGCAGGATTGTCCTTATTGTCTTGGTTCAAGCAGAGCATGTGTGCTGTTTGTGGGCTTCACAAGGTGAGCTAAGCACAACATTTCACTCAAGTGCTGTGAATGACTGTGGCTTTAATATTATTCTTTTTCTCTAGCAGCTCAGAGCAAGAACAACACATATGTTGGCTTCAGGCAAAATAATCGGGAAGCTGGTGACAACAATCTCCAGAATCGACTCAGACCGGCCCTAAGCAGAAACTTAGACTTACCTTCAGCTGTGGGCAGTCGTTTTAGCTGGGGGCCTTCTACTGGTGGCTACACACAAACTGTTTCACAGCCAACTAAAAGTGGCTTGGCTAAAGTCAGGTTAGTGCAGGGCAGCTCAGTGTCAAAACCTAACTTGAATCGTGTGCCCAAACGGCGTTTTCATGGCCTTTCTAATGCTATTGGCGGTAGCGATTCTCTGAGTAAGAGCAGCAACAAGGACAAGGGAAGTCTTCCAGCCTGTTTGGTGCCGGCGCTCCGGAGCCAAACCAAATCCCTGCACGGACCAAAACTTCCTCCAGTGTTCGCGCTAAGCTAGTGTCTAAAACGGATAAACCTTCCCGTCCCTCAGCTTCTAAAAACCCCAGCCAGACTGAGGTTGTGCACCCATACAAACTGTTTTCAGGGAATGCAGGAAATGCCCGAGGAAGCTACAAGGCTACTTCCATGGCCTCAAGTTATGGCACTTCTCTTGAGTCCAATGTAGGAAATGGTCCCATCTTCAAGCCTCGCAGTTACTCAACGAGCTACGACTCCAAATCGTCCAGAGAGGGAACCTCTGGTAAGAAGTTAGCCCCGACCAAGACCCACATCATCCCTGATAGATTTGGTGGCTATGCTATCAGACGGTTGAAGGCTCCTGGGCAGGAGAAAGTGAGTGTCGGGAAGCCCCAGCAGGCCTACCAGACTACCATCAAGGCCTACATGGCCCCTCAGCGGCAAGCAACAAACCAGGCCTACAATGCTCCCAACAAGGCCTACCATGCTCTCCCAGCAGCAGACTCCCAACAGGGCCCACGAGATTCCCAACAGGGCCTACGAGACTCCCAACAGGGCCCACAAGACTACCAACGGGACTCCCAACAGGGCCTACGAGACTCCCAACAGGACTCCCAACAGGGCCTACGAGACTCCCAACAGGACTCCCAACAGGGCCTACGAGACTCCCAACAGGACTCCCAACAGGGCCTATGGGACTCCCAACAAGACTCCCAACAGGCCGTACGAGACTCCCAACAGGCCGTACGAGACTCCCAACAGGACCCCCAACAGGCCCTTTGATACTCCCAACAGGCCCTACGAGACTCCCAAGAAGGCCTACGTAGCCCCTCAGCGGCAAGCAACGAACCAGGCCTACGAGGCTCCCAACAGGGCCTACGTGGCCCCTCAGAGGCAGGCTGAACCCAAGGCCTACATCTTTCCTCAGGTTGCTCCTCCCAAACCTCAAGTCCCGAGTGCTCACATAAATGCCAAATGGTTTCGTGTCAGTCCAAAGTGGGGACAATAGCAGGTGAGTTCTGTGCTCGCTTTCTTGCTGTTCTATACATTAACTTAAACCTGGTGACTCATGTGTGTTTGTTCTTACAGGTGCAGCTGGTGTCCTCGGATGAATATTTTATTTTTAAATAAATGCATGAATTTACCACCTGGTTGTGTCTTTACTTCACCTTGTATTGTGGGATGGTGAATGCCTGAGCATGAGTGCTTGTGGATGTAAGCTTGGTGCCCTCTAGTGTCTAACAGGTGTGTTGCAAAAATGTTTCCTTTACAAAACAAATTTGGAAAATGTATCTTAATACTTTACAGCGCTGACAAAAGATTGTGAAAATCCCCTTAGCAAAAACAAATGTCTCAATAGTTCTAGTTTAAACTATTGCAAATGTACAAAAGTGTGAGATATCTGCTTATGTGGCACACTGGTTCTTAAAACAATGCAGTGTTTGCTTTTGAGTTGGACTTTTTACTTTGACCTTTACCAGTGGCACTCTTTATAATGGGACTCTTAGGTTTTAGCTCAAGTGGTAAAATATCTTATCACTTTAAGGGGCTCCCACTAAATGTACAAGTCACTTGATGGACATTGAGCACTACAGTTAAAACATGTGATTCCTTATCCCAATGGCTGCACTTGAAAGTTCCTCAACTTGAATGCAAAGTGTACATGCTAGTGTATACTGTGGCCATATTGGATTACATGTTTATAATATATTGCCTTATATTTAACATTGTAGTCTAATGAAACTTTTAATGTAAAGATACACGAAGACCGAACAGTAGTGGTGACAAAATGAAGCTTTGAATGAAGCATCGAATCACTTTGATTTGAAGTAGTTGCTGCTTCGGACGTCATATTTCATGTGATTTGAAGCAAGCTTCGAAGCACTGCTTCTATGGAATAGGAAGTCCAGGGTTGAAGCTCCGTTCAAAGCTTCAGTGTCAAACTGCCATATACCGAACAGTACAAGCTTCTTGAAGAATATGGGTTGTTTTAACTCAAAAATTAATAAAAGTTAATTCACTGGCCGCTAATTTTCTGATGACTGTAATGTGTATTGTAGTGCCAGGAAATGAAGCTAATGTTAACATAGGTTCAGGAGCATGGCCAGGCCTTAAACTCCGCCTCGAACCACGGCCACCCCTATTTATATCCGGCAAAACTTCTGGCCACTGCTTTCTCCATCCTTTCAAGGACTGACAGCCAGACCGTGACTCACGCCGCGTGTCGTCACGGTTCAAACGAGCTAAACGCTACCATGAGAACATTCAACTTACCATGGATCCCGAACTGCTGATCAACTCACCGGAGTCTTACGAAGATCTCTTCGACATCGGCTACCCGCCATCCACGTTTCAGCAGTTGGATCTAAGCCAAGCATCCGAACGGAGCCGCGTGCGCTTGGCAATCAGTGTTCCACTCAAGCTCCCACTCAAGCTCCCCCAACGAGACACCTCCAACTCCAGACAGGTCCCAGGCTTCGTCTACTCCGCCAGCGAGGGCAAACAACCGGGGCCACAACAGCTACAGCCAGCTCCAATCTCCCCACCACCGGCAGCCTGCCTCATTAGCAGCCCCCAGCCACTCGCAGCGGCGCACGCGACACGCCTCTCGGACGGAGAACTACGGAGGTGGACAGTCACTCAACTCCAACGTTTCCCGAGAGAAAACGGCATCCACTTTCGCCGAAACGACAACAAGGCTAGACTGTTCAATCTCTACAAAGCTTACAGCTGCACAACGGCAAGAGCAACGACACACACAGCTCTTCCTGCTCCAGAGCCAACCACCGTGCGGCGCGCGCGCACCACGGGCCGCGACGTCACAGGCCGGCGTCCTCCTCCACGGACACAGCCCGACTCACCAGCACCCCCTGGTGGGGGCCAGGTCGTATTGCCCTCTGTACCTGCTCACAGGCTTCACGAAAATCCCCTTGCACATACATCCCTTCATCCCTCCATCCCTTCTTCTTCTTCTTTCCTACCTTCAGCAATCCACAGCAACCCAGCTTCCGCTTACCTTCCTCCTCTAGCAGCTAACCCCGTAGCAACAGGGCCTCACCCAGTGAGCAGACGCCTCGGTCTCCCTCTCTCCGACCCTCGCAGTGAGCAGACGCTCCGGTCTCTCTCTCTCCGAACGTTGCAGTGAGCAGACGCTCCGGTCTCTCTCTCTCCGACCCTCGCAGTAAGTAGACGTTCCAGTCTCTCTCTCTCGACCCTCGCAGTGAGCAAACGCTCCGGTCTCTCTCTCTCGACCCTCACAGAGAGCAGATGCTCCGCTCTCTCTCTCTCGACCCTCGCAGTGAGCAGACGTTCCGGTCTCTCTCTCCGACCCTCGCAGTGAGCAGACGTTCCGGTCTCTCTTTCCGACCCTCGCAGTGAGCAGAGGCTCCGGTCTCTCTCTCTCGACCCTCGCAGTGAGCAGAGGCTCCGGTCTCTCCCTCTCTGACCCTTGCAGTGAGCAAACGCTCCGGTCTCTCTCTCTCTGACCCTCGCAGTGAGCAGACGCTCCGGTCTCTCTCTCTCTCGACCCTCGCAGTGAGCAGACGCTCCGGTCTCTCTCTCTCTCGACCTTCGCAGTGAGCAGACGCTCCGGTCTCTCTCTCTCTCGACCTTCGCAGTGAGCAGAGGCTCCGGTCTCTCTCTCTCTGACCCTCACAGTGAGCAGAGGCTCCGGTCTCTCCCTCTCTGACCCTCGCAGTGAGCAGACGCTCCGGTCTCTCCCTCTCTGACCCTCGCAGTGATCAGACGCTCCGGTCTCTCTCTCGACCTTCGCAGTGAGCAGACGCTCCGGTCTCTCTCTCTCTCGACCTTCGCAGTGAGCAGAGGCTCCGGTCTCTCTCTCTCTGACCCTCGCAGTGAGCAGAGGCTCCGGTCTCTCCCTCTCTGACCCTCGCAGTGAGCAGACGCTCTGGTCTCTCTCTCTCTCGACCTTCGCAGTGAGCAGAGGCTCCGGTCTCTCTCTCTCTGACCCTCGCAATGAGCAGACGCTCCGGTCTCTCTCTCTCTCGACCTTCGCAGTGAGCAGAGGCTCCGGTCTCTCTCTCTCTGACCCTCGCAGTGAGCAGACGCTCCGGTCTCTCTCTCTCTCTCGACCTTCGCAGTGAGCAGAGGCTCCGGTCTCTCCCTCTCTGACCCTCGCAGTGAGTAGACGTTCCTGTCTCTCTCTCTCCGACCCTCGCAGTGAGCAGAGGCTCCGGTCTCTCCCTCTCTGACCCTCGCAGTGAGTAGACGTTCCTGTCTCTCTCTCTCCGACCCTCGCAGTGAGCAGATGCGCCGGTCTCTCCCTCTCTGACCCTCGCAGTGAGCAGATGCTCCGGTCTCTCTCACTCCGACTCTCGCCGTGAGCAGACGCTCCGGTCTCTCTCTCAGAAAATAAATAAATAATACAAATAATAAAATAAACTTCGCTAGCCAAGCCGCCGGCCGCATCAGATGACCATTACATGTATGTATGATCTGTACGTGCAGTGTATTTGTAAAGCGCTTTGAGTCATTGATAAAGCGCCATAATAAATATAAGGATTATTATTATTATTTATTATCAAGCCGCTCAACCAGGGAACATACCGGGGTGCTCCAGACTCCGAGCGTTACTGCCGCATCTTCGCAGCACGCGCATCCCTCCCTTGCAAATTATGTGGAGCCCCCTGCCCACCCGGCCTGAGCATGCTTAGTCAGCTCTCCACCATCTCAAACACCTCACTCACTTTCCTCTCCATCACGCAACGCCTCAGACTTTAACCGTCTATCACCCGCAGGGAGGCAGGATGGCGTGCAACAATTTCAATGACCTAGGCCGCTCTTTTTCTAGCTACCGCCTCATGCACATCTGCTCTTTCTGCGGCGGCGCTCATGCCAGGAGCACCTGCCCCCACAACCCAACTAGATCAGCAGATTGACTAGCACGGCAACTCAGCACACCCATCAAGATAAGCAACTTAGCTACCGCCTCAGCGAATCATCCAGATAGTCCGTTTACTTTCTCACCAACGGCTTCACCCATGGTTTCCACCCAGGCTTAGCAATACTGCCTGACACATCTCACATCTGCCACAACCTTCAGTCCGCTTTAACAGAACCTCACACCTTCGACACCTTACTGGCCAAAGAAGTCAAAGAAGGATTCATGATAGGCCATTCAATAGTCCCCAAACAACCACAGACTCCCCCACGTGCTCTATCTTCTCGACTTCTTTCTCACAGTCACTCCACCATCCTCACCCCCCTGCCACGGGCTGAGCACACTCATGCAAATATTTTGCAGACCTTGGCATTCCTCCGTCTGAGGAGAAAACCTCAGGGCCTACAACCTCCATTGAGTTTCTAGGCATCACCCTGGACTCAATGTCTTTCCGGGCTTCTCTATTCTCAGAGAAAGTACAGCGCATCACTCTCCTCTTGTCAAACTACTTACAGGCAGACAGATGCACGGACCGGCAGCCGTTAGCCCTCCACGGCAAACGACTCTCATATTCACACTCCGGAATAAAACGGATCAGCTGGGAATTTCTTTCCACATCTTCCGCCTGAACTCGTATCCCAGCCATACGAGCCACTAACCAAATACTTCAGCGCAAGGTACGATGCATACGCAACGCCTCAACACCCACTCTTCCTCACCGAAACAGGGAAAACGGCCACACGTTTCTGGTTCCAGAAACACTTCCACAACGTGTTGCTTACTTTGGGGATATGCTCAGAATATTATTCGAGCCATTCCTCCCGCATTGGCGCAGCGTCCACAGCAGCTAGACCGGACATCTCTTATCCAACCATTTAGGCCCTCGGCCGCTCGTCATCCCAAGCGTATCACGCTTACATCCACAACAATCTTAATGATCTCAGACACGCACACGCTTAAGGCAGCTGCTTTAATCCGACTCTTTTGGGGGCCCGTAATCAGCCCACGCAGATCATGCCGGAGACGGAACCCCCACTCTGAGTCTCCCACTGCACGGACCACAGCTCGTCCTCCCAGATCATCTCTTCACCCCCCTCATATCATTCACATGTTACTTCAATACACTTACAAACATCACCTTGTTGTGGCGTGGTTCCTGCTAGTGAAATGAGGTTAAAATGTTAACATAGGTTCAGGAGCATGGCCACGCCTAAAACTCCGCCTCGAACCACGGCCACCCCTATTTATATTCGGCAAAACTTCCGGCCACTGCTTGTCTCCATCCTTTCAACCTACCCTCCCTCTCCCTTTCTACCCATACAGTTCCCCTTCCGACTCACACCGAGCGATACATCCACCCATCCCTTCTTCCCTCCCTCAACATCCCTCCATCCCTCATCCCTTCATCCCTCATCCCTACATCCCTCATCCCAACATCCCTCATCCCTCCATCCCTTCATCCCAAGATCCCTACATCCCTTCATCCCAACATCCCTCATCCCTTCATCCCTACATCCCTTCAACCCAACATCCCTCATCCCAACATCCCTCATCCCAACATCCCTCATCCCAACATCCCTCATCCCAACATCCCTCATCCCAACATCCCTACATCCCCTCATCCCAACATCCCTACATCCCAACATCCCTACATCCCAACATCCCTCATCCCTACATCCCGACATCCCTCCCTCCCTCCCTCATCCCTTCATCCCAACATCCCTACATCCCAACATCCCTCATCCCTACATCCCTCCCTCCCTCCCCCCTTCATCCCAACATCCTCTGCCAGTCACCATTTATATTTAAACTGTGCACGTTTATATACTGCGTATACTAACACCTTAATCCCAGGTATCGTCTGGGGGGCCCGTAATCAGCCCACGCAGATCATGCCGGAGACGGAACCCCCACTCTGAGTCTCCCACTGCACGGACCACAGCTCGTCCTCCAAGATCATCTCTTCCCCTCATATCATTCACATGTTACTTCAATACACTTACAAACATCACCTTGTTGTGGCGTGGTTCCTGCTAGTGAAAAGGGAGTCGGAGGCGGTGTATTAAGAACCGAGTTCCAATCTTATTAGCCATTAATAACGGAGGTTATCACATTAACTACTCTGCTTGACGAGCTAGCAGGAATGGAAGCTAACGCTCCAGGTGTTCCCACTAAAGGGTCCGTGTGGCAACACAATACGAGAGGTGAATTATGTCCAATAACGTGCCACCACACAAGCCCCCCTAGAATTCACGTGTAAACAAAATCCGTATGGCGGGGAGGAACAATCCGCCTGCCCCCACGAGACCCGTGCACCGGAGTCGGTACAGCGACCTCCGCCCGTGCGGCCCCTGACAGAGGAGGGACCGGAACAACAGGTCCACACTCCCTGACAGGAATCAAAGCCGGGGGTCGGCCCTGTCTCGGCGGCCGAGCCAGCACCACCGGCCGGTCCACGTCCAAGTGAGCAGCCTTCACCCGGTCAACCGAGACGTGCTCAACCTTACCGCCCATGTCGACCACCAGGTGTTTTTCACCGTGTTCCAAACCCGGAAAAGTTCCATCATAAGGGGGCTGCAGGGGGCCTCTGTGTGCGTCGTGACGAATGAAGACGTGCCCAGCCGAGCGTAGCTCCGCGGGAACTTGAGACCCTGAGTAGTCGGACTGGAGCGAAAGCCTCCGCCGCGTCACGCAGGAAAAACTCGCTGGGCCGTGGCAGACAAGGGAGCTGATCCATTTGGGAGGAAATCCCGCGGAAACTCTCAGCGGCTGACCGTAGACCATCTCCGCTGTAGAACACTGCAGATCTTCCTTAGGTGTGGTCCTCAGGCCCAGCATCACCCAGGGCAGCTTGTCGACCCAGTTACCGTCCGTAAGGCCGGCCTTGAGGGCCGCCTTCATGGAGGGATGGAAGCGCTCGCAGAGGCCGTTAGCCTGAGGGTGGTAAACGGTAGTCCTGTGCAGCTTGACCCCCAAACCGCTTGCCACAGCGTTCCAGAGCTCGGACGTGAACTGAGAGCCCCTGTCTGAGGAAATGTCTGACGGGTGCCAAAACGACACACCCACGTTGCAATGAAGGCCCGGGCAACGTCTGCGGCTGATGTCGAAACGAGCGGAACCGCCTCCGGCCAACGGGTCGTTCTGTCCACCATGGTGAGGAGGTAGGAAAACCCCTGAGAGGAAGGCAATGGACCAACCAGGTCAATGTTGATGTGATCAAACCTCCTCTCAGGCACTAGGAAACACTCCAACGGGGACTTCGTGCTGCAGTGCACCTTAGCGCGTTGACAAGCCACGCACTCCCTGGCCCAAGTCCTCACGTCCCTTTTCAGTCCTTGCCAAACGAACTTCGCCGCTGCCAAATGTACCGAAGGTTTAACGCCGGTGTTTGACAGGCCGTGCACAGCCTCGAACACAGGACCCCTCCAGATGGCAGGGACGACAGGTCGCGCCAGGCCCGTAGAGACGTCACACAGGAGAGTAATGCCCGCGTCGCCGAACACCACGTCCTCCAAGCGCAGCCCCGCGCTCTCCACCTTCAGAGCCTGGACGCCGGGATCTGTGACTTGGTCCGCCGCCATGCGAGTATAGTCCAGGCCCAACTGGACGGCACCGATGACGACCCTGGAGAGGCAATCAGCAACCAGGTTCGACTTGCCAGCCACGTGCGTAATGTCCGTAGTGAACTCCGATATGTAGGACAGCTGCCGCTGCTGACGTGCCGACCAAGGCTCCGCCACTTTTGACATGGCGAAGGTGAGCGGCTTGTGGTCGACAAACGCCATAAATTCACGGCCTTCCAGCATGAAACGGAAGTGCCACACGGCCAAATAAAGTCCGAGGAGCTCCGGGTCAAAGGCGCTGTATTTGCGTTCTCTAGGCGCCAGCTGGCAGCTGAAAAAGGCGTCTGACGACGCGGTCGGCGCAGTGCACGAGCAGTGGGTGGAGGGCGCTTGGCAGCCGCTCGCCTTTTTCAGCCGCCAAGCGCCCTCCACCCACTGCTCGTGCACTGTGCCGACCGCGTAGTCCGACGCGTCCGTGGTGATGGAGATGATGGGTGTGCCAGCAAAGCCGCCTGAGCTAACGCGGTCTTGACCTCAGCAAAAGCGTCGTCCGCCTCTGCAGTCCAGTCGATCTCCTGGACGGGGGTCTTGCCTTTCAACGCTTCATACAGCGGCCGCATGATGTGTGTACTTTATTTAATACAACATTTACGGTACAAGATTTAATCATACAGCCCATGTAGTATGATAATAAATTACAGCAAACATGAGCAATATATCCATTATTACAGCTCCGTAATCCGACGATATGGGTCCGTTCTTATTGTGCATCCATGGGTAAAGATAAACGCAACTCACATTGGTTTCTCAAACAGCATCTCTGTAAACTACGTGTATTCACTGAATTTCACTCTCTGCCGGCTCGTTGTAGCTCCAATAGCTCCAGCCCCCACCCTCCCTGTGAGCACAGTGTGCTCTGATTGGTCAGGACACGTAACATGAACCTGCCGGGCGGCGCGGTCCCATGGGTTAGATGCACGTTCATAATGCAAAGTGAAATAACGCTCAGAATAACATTATTAGCACATTTGTACAACTTGAGGAACGAATGTTTTTAATAAGGGTTATAAAAGTGTTCATACTGGGTTATTTATTTAGTTTAAAAATAATTATCCAACGATTTACAGACCACTCTTTCCCCATGTAAGTCAATGGGAAAAAAGTGTTTCCGGGCCTGGCAACCAAATGGAAGTGTAGTACCGCCGTTTGGCCAGCACGAATATTTTCATCTGAGTCCGGCGCACTTCCTGGGGGCTTGCTGTAACTCCAGTTTCTATGAGTATTGGCGTAGCCCTCTAAGGCTATCGCTATTGGGTAATCCCCTGCGCACCCGCACAGCACTGAAACACTTGTAGTCCACGCCCACCCGCAAGGTGGGACCCACCCTCAGGCTCCCGGTATAAATAGGAAGGAGGCCAGACAATCTGCTCCCACACAAAACAACTTTTCTTCAGCTATTTGTGGAGCCAGTGGGGCCCAGAACTTAGAAGGCTACACCAATACTCATAGAAGCTGGAGTTACAGTAGGTATCTTCAGTTCTTTTCGTATATGGCTTCGGCCTCTAAAGCTATCGCTATTGGGTTAAGGGCGAAGCACAGAGCCGGCACGACCCATTAAGCGACATAAGCGGCCGCTTAGGGCCCCGCAGCCACTAAGGGGCCCCCTAGCAAAAAATAAATAAATCTCAGTACACAGTCGCCGTGATAAGTATGTTTAGTACGTGATAATTGTGTTAATCTGCCTAGATTGCCTACTCTCAATTATATTATTGAGTCAATAATATAATACATTAACCGTGCTTTACCTGAACCTCATCATGACACAAGAGAGGACAGCAGGATTTTAATTTCCCGTGTTCAGTGAATGCAACAGAGGCAAGACACCAGACCAACCAGAGAGTTGAATGGAAATAAACATGTCTTATTAGCTGACAGGTACCTATCCTGTGAGCTGTGACAATGTTTAAAATAAACTGAGTTTTTGAAGATGGACATAAGAAAACATTTTCTTAAAAAAGACGACAATTCTCAAGTGGTGGCTCACACAACAACCCCAGAGTCACCACTTGAGCCAGGTGAACAAGGTATGTAAATGTCAGTAAACTTCCAAGTTATGCGAACATGTAAGCAAAGCATAAATTACAGCTACGTTGACGTTACTTTGAATCGCGGGGGTAAGCTAAACCGTTAGCAAGTAGCTATATCTAGCCAGAGATATTAAATAAACACTTTGTCATACAATCTAAATGTAATGTTTTTTAGCGTTACCTGGTGATTTCAAAGAAAGCTCTCTGGGTTGACTGAAATGTTGACTTACTGTTCGACATGAAGCTAGAAGCTACCTTACAGTACACAGTTGATCCTGAGTCCTGTCAGTTAAAGTGTTTTATAGTTAGCTTAGCTAAGCATCAACCTAGCACTGAAATATATGGATGTTATGTGACAGTATTTCTGAGGAAAAGTCAGCTGAAATGGTGGCATAGTTGCCACTGCTTTACGTGTCAACAGCATGTTTGAACGTATTTGCAGCAGTACATATGGCTATTTGGCCACTGACGTTGCCATAACAACACTTGAATTGAAATGGGCAACCTCTTTTTGTGACAGATTTTTGCAAGAAATTATAATTCTTCTGAATGATATTCCTATTGACAGCTAGTTTCTATGTGAACATTATGAGATGGACAGCCAGAGAGAATACATGAAAAACAGTTATGAAATACTATATGACAAAACAAGAACACAGTTTAAGTGATTTGTAAAATATCCATAAAGAAAAATCTGTTTACAGTTCTGTTTCACCTGGGTGTTGAGAGATGTATCAATAGATCTCCTAATTTTGCTCTCAAAGTGCACCAGATTGATGCTTTTAACTTCAATATTTAAAAAAAAACCCCGGACCCCCCAAGAGGAGATTAGGTCCACCCCCCACTTAAATCAGGTTCAAATGGATAGGATACTGAATACAGTGGCGGCCGCCCCCCCGTCTTCCCACATAAAAAAATAAAAAAATATTTTAAAAATATATATTTATTTTTAATAAACAAGGTAAATATTATATAATTTGTATCAGTAACATGTATAATCTACAATAAAATCTCATTTAAAATTGTGTTACGATGTCTAAAGTTACTGATAAGTCACATGTTTTCTGCCTGGCCTTGCCCGTGTATCATTACCCTCTCTCGTCTGGGCGCTATGCACAGCGGCCAGACGAGGGTGCAGCAAGTGCCCTCCCAGACCCTCCTTTCACCCACACACTGACCTCCTTTTCCCCTCTCTCTCCAAGTGAGGTTCTTACCCTCATTACCTCTGCCCACCCTACCACCTGTCCTCTGGACCCTATCCCTTCAAACCTCCTTCAGACTACCGCTCCTGATAGTCTACCGTTTCTCACCCATTTCATCAACACTTCTCTAACTTCTGGTCACTTTCCAAACAGTCTCAAGGAGGCAAGAGTAAACCCTCTCCTAAAGAAACCCACTCTCAACCCGTCAGATGTTATAAACTACAGGCCTGTCTCTCTCCTCTCGTTCCTGTCTAAAACATTTGAACGCGCTGTCTTTAGACAACTCTCCTGCTATCTCCATCAGAACAACCTTCTGGATCCGCACCAGTCTGGTTTCAAGGCAGGTCACTCCACAGAAACTGCCCTCCTTGCTGTCACTGAGGAACTGCGCACTGCTAAAGCAGCCTCCCTCTCCTCTGTCATCATCCTTTTGGACCTGTCTGCTGCATTCGACACGGTGAATCATCAGATCCTCCTTCACACTCTCCAAGAACTTGGAGTTTCAGGCTTTGCACTTTCCCTCCTCACCTCATACCTCAAAGACCGCACCTACAGGGTTACTTGGCGAGGGTCCGAGTCCGACCCTTGTCAATTAACTACAGGGGTCCCTCAGGGCTCTGTTCTTGGTCCCCTCCTCTTCTCCTTGTACACAAACTCGCTCGAATCAGTCATTAGCCCGCATGGTTTTTCATACCACTGCTACGCTGACGACACCCAATTAATTCTGTCCTTTCCCCGCTCAGAGACCCAGGTCGTCGTATGCATCTCTGCTGGTCTAGCTGACATCTCTCAGTGGATGTCTGATCATCACCTCAAGCTCAACCTTGAAAAGACTGAACTGCTTTTCCTTCCGGGAAAAGATTGTCCCACTCTTGACCTAACAATCAACATTGGCACCTCTGTTGTTTCCCCGACCCAGACTGCAAGGAATCTGGGTGTGACCCTAGATAACAACCTGTCCTTCACTGCAAACATAGCTGCCACAACCCGCTCCTGCAGATACACGCTTTACAACATCAGGAGGATGCGTCCCCAGCTGACCCAGAAAGCCACGCAGGTTCTGGTCCACTACTGCAACTCCCTCCTGGCTGGTCTACCTGCATGTGCCATCCGACCTCTGCAGCTCATCCAGAATGCAGCTGCTCGCCTGGTCTTCAACCTTCCTAAATTCTCCCACACCACGCCGCTCCTCCGCTGCCTTCACTGCCTTCACTGGCTTCCGATAACTGCTAGAATCCACTTCAAGACAATGGTACTTGCATACCATGCTGCAAATGGATCTGGCCCTTCCTACATCCAGGACATGGTTAAACCGTACACCCCAGCACGTGCACTCCGCTCTGCATCAACCAAACGACTCGCTGCACCATCACTGCGAAGGGGACCCAAGTTCCCATCAGCAAAAACACGTGGGTTTGCTATCCTGGCTCCAAAATGGTGGAATGAGCTCCCCATTGACATCAGGACAGCAGATAGCTTACACACCTTCCGGCGCAGACTGAAAACTCATCTCTTTCGACTCCACTTCGAGCGAGAGAACTATTAACAAAGCACTTATATACTAATAAAGGGCTGGCTTATTTAAAGCCAGTTGAGTAGCACTTGAAATGTTTTTGCTCTATGAAACCTGATGGACTTTATGATTCTGTTTTCTTCAAGTTTGTATTTTGTTGGTCGAACGCACTTATTGTAAGTCGCTTTGGATAAAAGCGTCACCTAAATGCAATGTAATGTAATGCAGCAGGAGCCAACTGTTGCTATCTTTAACCTCTTAAGCCCTGAGCTTGTTTTTCAGGTTTCAGGCTCGAAAATGCCACGAACACAACAAAGACTATATCTGCACTTCTAAAAGGGGAACATAAATAATCTTTTCTCTCAAAGTAAGGTTACATCTGTTTTATTGTTTAAGGTACTTCTACTTTTATCAGAGTATTTTTAAACACGAGTATCTTCTACTTGAGCAAAGGAGGTGTTTAATTATCTGTCCCCAGGTGCACAACACACAGTCTGACCTACAGTAGCATTGATAACAGGAACTATCTGACAGGAACAGTGATCACATTGACAAGCCCAAAAACAAAACACAGCCTATTTGAATTGTGGTAGATCGAGAAAACAAAGACACGTTTGATTAACTTATTTAACCTCTTAAGCCCTGAGCCTGTTTTTCAGGTTTCAGGCTCGAAAATGCCACTAACACAACAAAGACTATATCTTCACTTCTAAAAAGGGGTAAATTAATAATCCTTTCTCTCAACGCAAGGTTACATCTGTGAGTTGGATGTAGAAGTGTCAGAATCAATATAGATGTTTTTATTTTAAAGTACATTCAGATGGAACACAGTAAAAACATGTACATTCTAATGTCCGCCTAAAAAACCCATTACTTATAGTGAAACCCACCCTTGAATGATGGGCTAGTAGACTAAAAGCTTTAGGAATCCAAACTATAGCATATAATAAGTACCCTGTATCAAGATTGATGCAAAACAAGTGAAATTTGACCTTTTTAGAGAGATTTAGAAAAATAAAGTCCAAGCGGACTCACCTCTGGGTAATTTGGGAACCATCAGTTCCATTTGAACTTTTTCACTGTAAAAATAATTGTATTACTTTGAATTATCTCTATAGGTATTCATTCCATCCAAATATAACTGTTGTGAAAACATAGGCCTGTTATCCTCTTACGGAGCGTCCACACTACAGCTTCAAAACAAGCTAGGAGCTGGGCGTGTCTGGAGCTTGGGGATTTTACTCAAGCAACACGACCAACAACCAATCACATGAATCTCCCGCCCCCGACATACAAAGCAAAAAACCCCGGGGATTTTATGGGAGCTATATATATATATATATATATAAACTCCCCAAACAGGCGAAAACCTACCAGTTTCCCCCACTGCCTCTGCCACCTCCCTCCATGCCTGGTTCCTCCGGTTTGTATCCCGGTAGGTGAAGAGGGTCTGGTCATACAAAACCGGGTGATTTTCTACGGCGATAATTAGTTTCCCCTCCAACTTTTTTTGAAATATAGAAATGAACGGCGGGATATCTCTCCCAGCTTAGACGCGGTTTGATTGGCTACGGCTTCAGCTGTCAGATTTTCAGAAACGGGATTTGATTGGCTGGCGCTGGCTACTCCGACGTCTCCGGCGGAGACGGACCGCTCTGCTACCCACAATTCAGTTCGGCGAAAAAGCGAGGCAACGTGAAGTCACCCCATTGAAAGTGAATGGGCAGATTGGAGTTTTCGACGCTGTCGACGCTGTCGACAGTGAGCCTCTGAATTAGCCCCGAGCGAAGAATGCTAACCTATTACTGCACCGAAAATCACTCTTAGCTCCCTTATTACTTATCCTAGCTGCACATACAACACATTGTTTATGATCGTAAAGACACAGAATCTAACGGTGCCAACCTCAACATTGAAAGATAGAAACTTGCGACGTTATCAACAAAAACATACATCAAAACAAGTGGCGCTAGCGCTAATGCGCTAGGCTAACATGGCTCACCTTCCTCTTTGTCTGGTCTAAACTGGTCTTCAATGGCATTAAAACGATAAATACGATGATGTAGTTAATCCATAGGTTAATATCCAATGTGGCTGTGTCCCCTTTGAAATGTTCTGATAATCTATAAGCAATAAAACTGCAATTCCGTTATCTGCTGTCCGCTCTGTGCTCCATGCGCTCTGGGTCCTGCAATTCCTGCTTCCTTACGTAGTAAACAATAAGTAAAGTCTGCTGCGTAATGTACTTAATCTGGCTGGCATTCTTTATACTTTACGCAGGACCATATCTCTGGAACCCATTGGTCGATTTGGGTGATTTACACCTTTTTCTTAACCATTACATCCAATAGAATCGATGGGCAGTTCCCACATCCACGTAAACATTACCATTGCGGACGTAATAGAGAAGCAAACGAAACATATCTGAAAGTACAAGCCTGGACGGCAAAACGTTATACCCAGTATATTGCCATAAATATGATGATGGATTATCAGTACAAATGTCTACGTGACACAAAGACATTGGATTAACCTTCAGCGGCGTTTTTATTCCGTTGAACACAACTTTTGATCACAAATCAAAAAAGGTAAGACGTAATTATTGAAATATTTTTGAAACCGGATGTTGTTTACTTTCTCTTTTCTGGCTGATAGCTCCAGGAATTCGAGGTTGTACAATGATGGCATTACATGTGTGGAATATGTGGAGTCTCATCTTTAAATCGGATATCTTGTTTGTGCAGTTAAGATAGTAATAAGGGCATTTCTACCATGAGTTCTGTGTAAAAAAGCGTTAGCATTAGTTAGCATTTTTCCGCTCAATGTTAATTCAAAGGCTTGGTATTACTCTTGTGTTTTTTTAAGCTAACAATTGTTCTTATTGTCAGTTAGCGGAGTTTCTTACCTTTAAAAGGGTATGAAACATTAATAGTAAAAAAACGTCCAGCTGGGAAGAGACCAAAGGGTAGACCTAGGACCAGGAGGAGGGATTATATCTCTTCGTTGGCCTGGGAGCGCCTTGGGACCCCCAGTCAGAGCTGGTTGATGTGGCCAGGGAAAAGAAAGTTTGGGGCTCTCTGCTGGAACTGCTACCCCGAGACCCGACCACGGATAAGCGGGAGAAGATGGATGGATGGAGTTTAATTTTACTTCACTTTTTTTAAATAATATTTCAAAAGAGTATTTGCAGACATTTGAATAGTGTACACAACTGACGGACTATTTCCAACAATATTCAGGTTTTTAATAACGACAGTGTGCTCAGATCTTTCCACTCCCACTTTGGCATAATGCCAAAACACACCCATGTTTTAGGTGTCTTTATATCGGGTGACATGGTTCCCGTTTGCCCAGTTCATTTCCTTCTTTGAAAGCCTGAAAGACAGTAACTGGACTGCTAAGGTAAGAGAAAAAAATATGTTGACATATTTTAACTGTTGGTGGGTTTGTCTTTCACATCTTTGGTTATGAGTTTTCTACAGAACTGCAATGCGCCATGGTGTAAGGATGATCCATCTACTCCTTGTGAAACTATGAACCAAGCTTAACATATTAAGGCTTACCAGAACAATGTCTCTAACCATGTCCTGAACAGCAAATATGAGTTCCATCCAATCCGAGATACAGTGTCCCATGATTTAATACGGTTAGACTAAAACACTTCTTTGTGCGACAGTCAATCTTAAAATTAAGTAGAATTCCAAATCAAATGTATTTCAAAGGCTGTTCAATATCATTTCCCTTTTTTCTTGTCATTAATCTGTGTCCTTTATGATGTTGTAAATGGAGCTGCTTTGATACAAGATAATCTTTAGACTTGATCTGACAATAACGTATCATGGTATTGTGTAGTTGTTTTTAAAATGGTTGCATTGACTTTTACAGTAAATGATTTAAGACAATTGCAGGCTGTCCCGTCAGACTACAGCTTCTTCCTTAGAGCGTGTGCAAACTCAATGGAAGAGGTGCAGTATTTGCATGAGCTTGACATGGCTGCGAATATGAGAGATGCAGGAGAGGAACAGCCGCAGAGCAACATGCTTTGACATCACACACTTCATTGAGAGATAAGTTAAAATCTTAATCTACCCAGTATTTGGAAACATTAAAGATGCTCCCTTCACAACAAATACTGCTTTAAACAGATCACAGCCTCGCTCACATTTCGTAGGAACTAGCTTTGCCACCACTGTAGCTCTTGTAGAAAAAGAAACCCGGACAGATACTGAATGGAAGGAACACATTCTGACAAAATGGAGGACATGTCTGTGCTGCTGCGGAGGAGGTCACACCTTGGACTCGTGCCATCAGCTTGAAAAGGGAACACAAAGAGAAGATAGGCATCTTGTTGGAAAAAGGTGTCTGTTTCGGCTGTTTGTGCATGGGGCACATTAGCAGCAATTGCAATAAGCGAATTTCCTGTTCAAAATGTGGCTTCAAACATCCAACCATATACTTCACATCCCTTCCAATGAAGCAAGACACAATCCTGCTCAAGCCAAGAATACATCAGAGCCAGTGGCGTAACAAGGTTGTGACTGGCCCCGGTGCAAATATTTGTTTGGGCATCTCTCTCTCTCTCTCTCTCTCTCTCTCTCTCTCTCTCTCTCTCTAACTCATAACAAACAGACGAAACGAAGAATATAGCCTACTTATGCAAAACAACATTGAATCTGGACTTGAAATGATTCTGATTAGGCCTATTCGGCATTATTCCTGGAACGTGCGCTCTCTCTCTTTCTCTCACTCTCACTCACTAACACAGGCTTCAAATCAAGTTGTCATTATTACAACAAATACACACTTGCAACTGATAACACTGGCAATTATTTTATATTTATTAGACTATTAAAAAAAAATCATGCTTCAAAAAACAACGGCACAGCGAATTAATCACAGAATGAATCATTCTTCATCATGGCACAGCGGCCAAACGTTATCACAGACACAGGTTACTAGGTGCGCCCCAATGCGCATTTCCAACATAAGAGAGGTCACAATTACATTGCTGCAGATTTAAATTTCCGAACCCTCTCCATAACAAGAGAAAAGCTACTCATCACCATTAGAAGTTAATCTTGCGGGCCTTGCGCCAAAGTCGTCAACAACGCTGCTCAGGTCTGCTGTTCTCTATTGAGAGTAAATGGACTGTACTTATATAGCGCTTTATCCAGTCTTTAAGACCCCTCAAAGCGCTTTACATACTACATGTCGTTCACCCATTCATACTGAGCAGTGTATGTTAGGACATGCACTAACATACATACACATTCACACACCCTTGGCCATGCCATCAGGATCAAGTCAGGGTTAAGTATCTTGCTCAAGGATACATCGACATGTTGGCTGCACGGGCTGGGATCGAACCCACAACCTTCTGGTTGAAAGACGACCGCACCCCCTCGCAGCCACAGTCGCACTGAGAGTGTTGCCAATCCACCGAATCGTTCTTGTCCCACGCTGCTTCTTAAATACGTCTTAATCAATTTGAGCTTTGAGAATGAGCGTTCTGCGCTCGCAACAGTGACAGGTATGGTGAGATATAAAACAGCAATGCTGTGCACACTTCGCTAAATGTGGCTGCCATTGAGCTGTGGTCCACAATAAGCATCTTGGTCATATCCTTCACAGATGGTTCTTTAGCCATTTCAGTCTTAAAGCAGGCTCTGAATGCACGGAGTTGGACAGGGAAACTCTGGGATAAATCCCTGCTGTAGTGGTACGCGAGGCGCTGCGCGTGCTGGTGAAGGGCGTCGTCCTGCGCACGGTTCAATGTCCCGGGGTGGATAGCCTGGAACAGTTGGTTCGTTTCACGCATAGAAGTGAACCTCTGTGACAGCTGGCTGTTAATGATGTCCAGGCTGTCGTTGAACACATTAATTCTGAAACGGCTCTCGCCATCACTAAGCCTCTCGTCTTGACTGAGTTAATCGAAGTGGCGTTTCATCCTTTTTCAAATTTCCGTGAACTCGCTCTGCGCTCCCCATCTCTCAGCAAGATTTTGAGTGGTGCGTTTGACCTGGTCAAAGTCATCTCGGTATGCAGAGATAGGGCCTGTATCACACCAACAGCTTTGTGGATGTTTACATCCTTTGCCTGCAACATCTTTGACACTGCATTCATGTTTTCCAGTATGTTTGTCTGTTGTACGACAAGAAAAATAAAGCTGAATTGTTCCATATGGTTTTTTAGGGCCGTCGCCTCGTCCCGTTCCTCCCTCTTTTCGCTGACCAGAGCGATTCCAGTTAGAGCTTTCATGATATCTACATACCGGTATCTAAGGGCAGCAATTGCATCATGTCTTGAGCACCACCTGGTTGGGCAGAGGCGCTTCATGGTAACTTTACCATGCTCTGAGAGTTCTGATGACATGATACCGGAAAGGAGTGACCATCTCTTAATACTTTGGCTGAAAAAAGTATAAAGAGTCTCAACAATATCATAACAATTGTGCAGCTCCGCTATATTCTTTACAGAGTCATTCAGTGTCGGATTTAAATTGTGTGCAGCACAGTGTACATATTTGGCAAGCGGTTCCATCTCCATGATCCTGGCCTGCACACCTGAATAGACCCCAGTCATGTTCGCCACGCCATCGTATCCCTGGCCCGACACTTGCTCAGGTCAAATCCGTTACTCTCTATGCTGTCCAGGATTTTCACGTGTCCACTGTTTCCACGAACCCCAAGAAAGCCTCGTTTATCAGGATATCTTTTGCGTTGTCGTTTTCATCCCTCTGGATTGTCACATATCTATACACTTGACTAATTTGGTCTCTTTTGGAAATATCTTGGGTGGTGTCCATGATCACAGAAAAAAACGGAGCATTATTTATTTCTACTTGAATGTCGCACTGCACCCGCTTTGCGATTATCTAGATTATCTCATTTTCAACAGCTGGACTCAAGTATTTCACAGATCCTTGTGGTCGCTCAACAAGTTCTTTCAGAACCGGATCGTAACATGCTTACATTTCTATCATACTGAGGAAGCTTCCACTGTTGGGCTGTCCAAGAATCTCCCTATGTCCTCTAAAAGCCAAGTTACAAGTGGCCAGAGTGATTGTAACGTTGACAATACGCTCAAGTGCCTGTCTCCAGTAATTAGCAGCATTCCTTGCATTCCTCTCCATGTTTGCATCGATTCTTCCGTTTTTCTTCCACTGTTCATATATGACCCACGCTCCGACATGGACCTGAGATTGTGCATGTGAGTCAATCCTCGCAGACAACGCATGTCCACACATCACTGTAGAACGGTGCACCTCGGTCTGCGAACAGCCAGCACGGCTCACAATAGGCACAGTCCAGGGTGGGGGAGTAACACAGCCATGTCCGCGGCAGTTTGATACCTGCTCTGGTAGTGGTGGTGTAATAGATCTCGGAGAAACACCTGTTTCCTTGATGTGTGTCTCTGGGGAATGGGCCGGTAGGCCTACATGGGCATCGGGGGTCTCAATAGCACCATAGAGTCCCCTATCGGTTGGGGAAGGGGCCCTTGCGGGAACTGTAGGACCACCGCCGGGCACAGCCAAATCCATCCTCTCCTCCTGGCTCATGGCTGGAGAAGAAGGTCGCACAGCCACGGATACAGCTTCAATTGTGGTGCTAGATCAGTGGTTCTCAAACTTTTTTCAATCATGTACCCCCTTTGAAAAAGAAATTCAGCCAAGTCCCCCTGATCAGCGCAAAAACTATTTGTTGAGGGAAAAAATGCCTATATAAAGAGGTACAGCACAGCGCTGCACCATCAGTGTCTGATTTATTAAAACAACAACTTTGTAACTGAGAAACACTTAAATGCTACATTTCAAATGTTTACAATACATCACTAAATTCATGGCCAACCGATTTTAATATCATGCAATAACACTGAGACGACATGAGTTGCATTGAACTGATCTTTTTAATACGTTGTACAATGTAGTGAAACATGGGCTCGTGCTTCACTGAGGAGCTTTGTTATTCTGACAGGAAGGGCACTGCAGTTATTACACTTCGACTTTTGAAATAAGTGTAACTCTGTTCATATAAAACCCACACTGCTCAAACTTCGTTACTTAACAAAAATTGGTATATTTATTTATTTTGGGGCATGGGGAATGAAGAGAAAGAAATATATGAGCATTTTATGAGCATGGGATTTTGACCCCTCATATATGCATAATGCTGCGCTATACTTTGCGGCCACACTTAGCAAGTTTATCTACTCTGGAACTAGCACAACTAGTTATACATATATGTATTCTTTACTGTCGGGTCACTTATTATAGGTTCAGCGAGCTGCACGAGACTGACGGGCTGTCGGGAGAGGAAAAGAGAGCACCCCGTTTACTATTCCCATTTTATTATCCAGAATTACTGTAAATGAAGTAGTTCATCTACTATTAGTAGTTTTTGTAAATGCATTAATTATGTTTTTTTTTCCATTAACATCAAATAATTCTCACGTACCCCCTGCAGTACTCCAACGTACCCCTAGGGATCCGCGTACCCCAGAGAACCACTGTGCTAGATGATGGTGAGGCAGGTGAGCTATCGTTATCCTCCGGCTGCCGCTGCACGTCAACATTATAAACGTTAGCGTTCGATTTCGAGGACGATGTATGACAACAAAAACTGTCAATTTGTTATAATTCTGCTGATCTTGCTGCTGCTATAGCTATGGAGTACATATAATTGTTGATGTTGATTTAACGGTTCACTCGTCACGCAAGGTATCACATGACATGAAAGGTCATTGGACAGACAAATTACAAATTAATTTAGGTTGCTAGGTTACTCTGAAGACTGCATGAACCAGTCAATGCCATTGGAGCCCCAAAAATCTTGAAAAAAAAATTATATATATATATATTTTTTTGCATGGGCCCCTGCACGGCTGTGGGCCCCGGTGCAATGTACCGGCTGCACCGGCGATAGTTACGCCACTGAGAGCTATCAGTGGACAGCACACTGGTTTCAAGTGGCCTTACAGGGACCGGTGATGACAATTGCAAGCTTCCCATAGTTCCAGTGCAAGTCAATGAAGGGCAGCAAGATTGTCACGTCACCACCTATGCTTTCTTGGACCCAGGAAGTACAGCAGTGTTTTGTACAGAGGATTTGATGCACGAGCTCGGCCTAACTGGAAAGAAGGCGCAGATTCGTTTATGAACCATGGGCCAAGAAAGGGTCGTAAATAGCCATATTGTGTTGTGACTAGAAGTGGCTGGCTTACAAAATGACAATTTCTTTGAACTGCCACAAAGCTACACCCAAGAGTGCATGCCTACCAGCAGTGGGAACATTCCTAGACAAACGGACATACAGAGATGGCCTCATCTGAAAAATGTTAATTTGCCTGAAATAAATGCAGGGATTGGACTGTTGATAGGAACCAATGTTGCTAAGGCCTTGGAACCATTGGAAGTCGTACGCAGTGTGGATGACGGACCCTATACAAGCAGGAAAATCCTGGGCTGGACAGCGAATGGACCATTTACAGGAGGAGTGAGTGGGAATTCAATGGACTTTGACAAACCAGAAGTATCTGTGAACAGAATATCAGTTGTGAATTTGGATGGACCTTGGCAACAGCAGTTCAGCACAGACTTCCCTGAATGCAGATTGGAGGCAGCGACGTTGTTATGCTGTGTTCGTTATTCTCGCATCTAGGTAAGAAGCTTAAAAAAGGAGACTAAATGGAGTCTCTGAGAAGGTTCAAAATTGGTACTTTAAGCTACGGTGTCTTTTGTTTTTTCTGCTATGTCTTCCCTCACTGGCAGGTCTGCTACTCGGACCACATTTATGCTGTGTGCCAATAGGCTGGCATATTCCAGATGGAGTATCAGACTTGGAACTCTTATAAATCTTTCTTCAGCTTCTCTCCATATAGTTAGCTTTTGTAGGCATTGTTCATGCTCATAGTCGAGTACTGCTCTTCTATGGGCTTTGGTTGGTCCAGGTTGATCATCTGCTGGAATCAGTCCTCTTGTTTGCCACCGTTCCAACAGTTTCTCTAATTGGTTCCATGTCTTCAGTCTTTTAATTGAAAAGGTTAAAGCATCTGATCTGAATTGTACCCTTTCCTTAATATCTGCAGTTGAGCCTGACTCTGCTTCTGGTCTCAACTTAGTTTCTTTCGGTGACATGCTCTCTTCCTATTCGAATGAATATTATTAAGTTATCAAAGATTGAAACACTAATTCCCCGACTAGCACCTTCGTTCTTGATAAATAATATCCTATGTCATCCGAACTTAACTTTAAATCTGAGTGTTTTGTTTTTTTAAAAAGTTTTTTTAGTTTTTTTTATGAGAACGTTTTTTTTTATAAAATATTAATAAAGTAAATTAAAAGATACAAATTATGCAAATTGTTTAAATCTGAAATGTTGAACAAAAATGATACAGTGTATCGTTTTGACTTTGAGATATGCTAATCTAAATCTTGTGTACAGTCAATCAATTGGTGTTTGAATATTCTACAGTGTAGTTTGGAAGTCTATTATGTAAAGTTTCTTATAATTAGAAACCACTTTGTAATTCTATCCTGGCGATTGGCGCATGTGTTCATTCATAACACTTAAAATCAAGAATAATTCTGTATTACCAACAGAGTGCGCGGTTGTAATTTCCAGCTCAATCCACTAGGGATAGCTGTTGCAAAACTGACATCTTTTTAACAAGAAGTAGCTTATTTCCTTAAAAATGGGAAGAAAATTAGAATATGGTTAAACAACACAGCCCACAACCGCCAAAACACATTTGCAAACAAGAATATTCAAATGAAAAACGCCAATACACACTTGTAAACAAGAATATCTCAAATAAACCGAAGCAGAAATACTTCCAAAACCAGACTCCTACAAATACCAAACTTCCCACGGTAAGATAACCTGTCTATTTTATAGTTCCAACTCTGCCAAGAGATATGATTTGTCCTTCTCAATATGGAGTGCCGAGCATCACGTGAGTGTGACTGAGTGTGTAAAAACAAACACTTACTTTACTTTCAATTAGCATTTCACGAAATGGCGAATTCCGTGTGTCTTATTTTCAGCATGAGGACAAAACAAGATGGCAACTGATTTGCCAACCTTTAACCTGAAGAACAAAGGGATTTGATAACATACCTCGTGTCTCTCACGGGGGTGGTTTAAATAATGGCGGGGGGGGCAATCTTGTCAAGAAAATTCAACACAAAACAACACTGCAGTTTAAAATAACATTTCTATCTAGTTTACTATGAACAAATGGGCTTTATCTTATTGATATCATCACTTAAAGTTAGGAACCCTTTACGCTTAAGCCATAAACTTATCTGCGTAATATTTGACTTTATAGTCCACTACAGTCAACTGCTGCCATTTAGACACGCTAGGTGGATGTATTATGGAAACCTATCAGCGACTATTAAATGACCGTCGTCAATTTAACGTAATGCTGCCGTAACCCCAAATACTGTATTCCACCCGCAATATCTTGGTTGAAAATAGAACAGTTATGACCACTGATAAAGGCTTACACCTTAAATCAAGCCTTTTCCTCAGAAAGGACTTTTTTAAAACAGTTTTCAACTGTTTTCGACTAGCACTGTCTTCAGTTACTCAACCCGAAGTTGACTCGCTATGCCTTGTTGGTTTTCAATTACTTGGCCCGTAACCAACTCGCTATGTCTCATAGATCTTAACAATAATTGTTAAATGGACATATATATCCTTACGTCATAGGCTAACTAACTACTAACGTAACAAGAGACACCTACATGAAAACGCAACAAGACACCTATCCAAAGTACAATGACCACACACATTTATAGTTAAAATACTAACACACACAAATTAGTAACATGCAGGGTTAAATGTAAGAAAAAGAAGAAATATGAACTCACCCTGCTTGTGACAAAGCAACGCCCCAAGTATATAATTGTTATTGTTATACATTTGGTTGTTTTAACATTAATTTAGGCAGTCTCTCAGGAGTCCAACTTACCAGACAGACACACACTCCTATTGTTCACGATGTAATCTATTGAAGATTTTGAATAAACAGGTACTTCTTTTACCTTTCTTTATTGGGCCCGAGTGTATATCTGCCAGCATTGTTCAAACTCCTTTGAAAACTGCAACTGCTCTCCCTGGCGCACGAAATCACGTCGGGGTTTACACCAATTGTTATGCAATGTTCGTTATTCTCGCGTCCAGGTAAGAAGCTTAAAAAAGGAGACTAAATGGAGTCTCTGAGAAGGTTCAAAATTGGTACTTTAATTAATAAAAAGCGCGGTAATGTTACAAGCAGGATATTGTTTAGTCAGGAGAGAAAGCTTCCTCCCCCTCTGATGGCCGTGCAGAGGAGAGCACACAAGCATTCGTCTTTCTCGCTTGCTGGCTGTTCGCTCCTCCTCTCTGGGAGCTGTCGTGACTTAAGGGACTTCCCCCCTCGTTCGTCTGTGTCCGATATCGCGTTAAACAGAGGATTTCAACATTTTACATTCATTGCTTACTTCCACATGCCTTTTCTCCTCCTTATCACTTTCATAACTTTATATGTAACACATGTTAACGGCGTCAATAGCCACTTTAATGATACTAATGGGCGGTAGTCCCGGATGTCGTCATGACGGATTTTCAGAATAAAAGCTTGGTATTGAGAACTTCCGGGTTTTTCCAGAATAAAATAGCATTTAAACTGACGGTATGTTTAAGGTACATTATGCCATAAAACATTGATTTTAATTTCTAACGAAATAAAAACTAAATAGTAATAATAATAAAATATCTCCACTGTTCTGTGTTGTAAATGTGATTTATGTTTGATTCCAATCGCTTTTTATAGTCAAAATCAGCAAATTTGCCGAGCTCCGCTACAACTACGCGGGTATCGAGTGAGGCAGGGACGAGCTCTGCCTCACGTAAGCCCACAGTAACTGGATGGAGCGCGGGCACTAATGTAGCGCGGGCACTTATTTTGTGAGTGCGCTCAAGCCAGTTACTGTGGGGTGAGGTGAGGCACAGGTGAGCTCTGCCTCACCTCAGTATGCGTCACCCCACAGAAACTGGCTGGAAAGCGGACCCGAAGCGCATGCCTGCACCATCTCACTGTAAGTCACCAATGTAATGTTTGTAGATCCCTTTATTACATTTATGCTCGCCATCCATAGTCTCTAAATAACTTATTTCACGTATATATGATATTTAGGCTCGCCGTACAACGGCAATGAAAAAAGCACCAGGAGAGGCAGCCATAACCTCTGCCGCACTGAAGGGGGCGCACGTGAGCCCACAGGTTCTTGTTGCTACTGTTATTATACGCAGAGATGGTACGCAAACAACAAGCTAGACTTTTGAAACTCGAGGAAGACAAGGAGGACTTTCACAAACAAGTAATGGAGATTGTTGTCCAGAAGGAAAGCATGGACTTCATCTTCAAGTCAAGGTAAGACCACCATTGTAATGAAAATGGGATCTTACTAAGAAAGAACAATCCAATATTTAGATGTTGTTTGTTGAACGGTCTGTTTAAAATGAATCGAAGCATCAGACTAAAAAAGCTTTTGAAAATAACCGAATATTTCGATTAAGGTCAGAATATAATATTTGTAAATCTGACTCTGAAAGAGTCCGTGCCTCACCAGCCATGAACCTCACCGCACGTCACTGATTGGAGGAACAAGCTGGAATGTCAAGAGAGGATCTCAAGTTTAAGACGTTTGCGAAGAGTGTTTTTTCAGCAAGAGCAAGAGTCGAAGAAGTGTAAAAAGAAAAGTTTTAAAGATGAGAAGAAGCCTCATCTCAAATCCCAACAAAAGCCCTCTCCTTCAACGGCTGCTCGGAAAGGCCCCCGCTGCAAGCAAAGAAATGGAGAACAGGATGAAGTGGACCTACGTGCTCTACAAGGCCGAAGGACTCAACATCAAAGATGACGAGGACATGCTGCTCTCCTCGTTAAAAAAGGAGTGGGGTGATCAAAGCGATCATATCGTGGAGAAACGACAGGAAGAGACGGAAGAACATCCGACATCAGTGACATCTTTTCCACAGTATTGACTCTTTTCGACTGACAGACTTAAATGACACTAAGGATTATGTTGGACTGAGCCAAGGTGGTGGTACCTTTTGGCCTAACTGACTTGTGACTCGTACACAGAAAAGAAGAAGGAACACTACACACACATGAACTGTGACTGCATGGACTTGATTACTAAGCTATAATTGTCACATGTCTCCCATTTTAATAATGTTAGTAATTATTATGTATACTATCCTAATAATTAGAGGCTGTGTTACGTGTTTAGTAATCCTTTGTTTTAATATAAGATATTTGTTTGATCACTATTGATTGGTTGGTTTGGGTCACATGGGTGACTACAATGCTTTACCACACTACCTCCAGTACTGAAACACATGCAGAACAATGTGGTATCCAGCAGCCCTGAAAGTGACAGATATAGGGATGAGATTAAAAAAGAAAAATAAGGTGTAGACTGAATTTATTTCAAAAGCAACACCAGCCTTCAGGGGGTTCCTCTATAACGATTGGAGTGAACTATGTCTTTGTTTTGCTGTCAGGACTGTTCATTCATCTAGGTTCACCGTTGTATTTCTCATATTGTATCCACAGATTGGATGTGATCCTCACTTAAGAACCTCCAGTTGCCAAGATGAATAGAACCATCTTGTTTTGGATTTTCCTATTGTGGATCACTGCCATTGGAGTGTTTCATTCGTCTTCATGGATTTCATCTGTGTACCATGAGTCCTTTTCCCCTCGAGAGAACCAAAGTCTTTGTGCATGTCGCAAATGTATGATGGAGTATGAGCCATGGTTTACTAAATTGATGAAAGCCTCTCCAGATCCCATTCTGACACCAGAAAACAACATCTCAGCGGATGACTTTAAATGGTATCAGGTAAATATCCACTTTTACAATCTTTAAAGACACGTAGCCTATAAGTAATATGACTTCTGTGTTTTCCAAATTAATATTACTAAAATAATCACTGACTGCGTATTTACATTTTCTCTCCAAATCAGCATCTTGCAATACAATTTCAGCTTTATACGGAAGGTATGGAAGCCCATTTCCGTCACTTGAAAAAAATAAAATCCCCATGAAAAGTCATAATAATGAGATAAGAAGTGCGCATGCGCTACAGTGGCGCTGTCTTCAAAGGTCCCTTCATCACCTTGCTGCTCTCCACCATGCAAACAGCATCTCCTAAATAAGGTAACTATTACAGGTGACTTTTGTAAATGTTAGATGCTACATATAGCCTATAATGCAGCTAAACTACAACAATGCAGTTCATAGCTTTGACATTACCTGTTATGAACTATAATATATAGGCCTATAGTTTTGTGGTAACGTTCACGGGTTAGATTTAGAGCAACTCACAGCAGCAGTATGCCTACACTATTTCATTAGTGGCGTGAACGTTACCACAAAACTATAGGCATATATATTATAGTTCATAACAAGTAATGTCAAAGCTATGAACTGCATTGTTGTAGTTTAGCTGCAATATAGGCTATATGTAACATCTAACATTTACAAAAGTCACCTGTAATAGTTACCTTATTTAGGACTAGATGCCGTTTGCAAAAATGTTTAATCTCAGAACTCATGTGTTTCTTTTGGTGAGATATAAAAAACAATCCACATGTAGCTATAATTCTTTTTTGTAGCTGCAAGTGTCAAGAACATTAATAACCTTTTACAAAGTTATGTTGAGGGTAATAATGGAATGACTCAACCCATCCTTAATTTATTATTTCATAATAAAAAGTATTAATGGTCTCAATCGTTTGTTTTAAATCTTTGTCTAGTAGCAAGATGTTCATTTTGTCAATTCCAATCCTATTTAAAGGTGAAATAAACACTAACACAGGTTATCCTTGGCATGGCTACCTTGTGCTTGACAAAAAAACTAAATGATGATGGTCAAAAGCCAAGATAGCCATGGCCATATTGCAGTAGGCACTATTATATATTTTATATTAAACAACGTAACTGACGGTTATTGTCTCTTAATTTGTTTAGGGCCACTGGTTCCATTATACTAACTAGCATGCCGCTTGCAAATGACTGACGTTACGAAGAAACAACAGATCCATGCCTTGAGGCTAAGTTAAAATGAGTTTGCTAACCTTAGCTTAAATCTGCTTACCTTTTGCTATCTGGTCGGCCAAACCTATCATTGCTCTTTGTTACTAAGCAGCAATTGTTAGTAATACAACTTGTTGCTGTACGTTAACATCATCAGTTACTAGCCTGTCCTGGGTAATGTCAGCTGGTAAAGTAATTTGTCTATCTAGTTAGTTACAACACTCAGATAATATGTTGCTCGTGATAACATTAGCTACGCTGTACGCTGCATGGATCTGCAGTGGGATGCTTTGTAATGATATCTGACAACACATCCTCACTCCCAGGTCGGCCTATGTTGACGTTATGTCAAGTCCCCTGTGTTGGCTTTTTCCAACGCAGGGGGGGGGGCGGCCGTGTCGGCTTTTTCCAACGCAATGGGGGGCGACCCTTAGCATACATTTTCAACTTTCCGGGATGTCCATAGGCTTCTATAGCTCCCTAAACGTATGTTGAAGACGACTTGAGATCGCGAGCGAATGCTACCCGCAGATCCATTCTCACAGCGTTTATCAACCTTTTTCTTACTCAATATCAAGCCACACTTATTGTTTTTACTTCTTTATTTTAATTGAATAATTTGGACTTTTGTTGCCGTCAGTTATGGGGAGAGTAGGGGCTCTGAATACTGACATCTGTATTGTTTTTTCCTTCTAATTTTGTATTATTTTCTAAACCACACACTGTTATTTACTCAACAATAACACATAATTATCCTTGTGTTTATTTATTTGTTTTCTTAATAAACACAAGTTGGAGTCCGTCAGGACCGAGGGTCGGAGCAGCTCATAGTAGTTGCTTTAGAGAATTTTACACCCGGAAGTAAGTATTCTCTTCGCTTCGCTTGACAAACCCTGTGATAGTCCTCAAGCTCAGTGATTGGATGTTTGAGTGTGCTCCGAGGGTTACGCCGAGCGTCGAACAGCACTTTGAAATGGGATGGAACCAGGGCAGATTGTCCAAAACTGGATTTGAACGAGTCCACCCCGTCCCCCCCTCCCCCACCCCGTCCCCAGAACTACACATGCTGGCTATTGTCACAACATGTTTAACTTCTACTGTATGGGACGTCTCTGGGAATTGTAGTTTTAAAAGACGTTTTCATATTTTCCGTAATAAGAAGTTGCCAGTATTAAACTGTGTGGGGAAATTGTTTCTCTGCATTTGACCCATCCTAGTGTTAGGAGCAGTGTGCTGCCATTTTGAACGGCGCCCGGGGAGCAGTGTGGGGAACGGTGCCTTGCTCAGGGACACCTCGGTAGCACTTGGTCTTGCCAGGACTTGAACTGGTGACCTTTCAGTTCCCAAGACAAGTCCCTATCGACTTCACCACCACCGCCCCAATAAATAAATAAATAGCTCCAAGACTGAAGCCATTCTTATTGGCACTCCACATCAGGTTCGTTCATCCGCCATCACCAGCATCACCTTCTCCGGTCAGAACATTCCACTCTCATCAACGGTTACCAATCTGGGAGTTCAAATGGATCTTCACCTGACCTTTGAGGCCCACATCAAGGAAATATGCAATATAAATAAAATGTATTATTATTATTACTGATATTGAGTAAGAAAAAGGTTGATAAACGCTGTGAGAATGGATCTGCGGGTAGCATTCGCTCGCGATCTCAAGTCGTCTACAATATACGTTTAGGGAGCTATATAGAAGCCTATGGACATCCCAGAAAGTTAAAAATGTATGCTAAGGGCCCCCCCCTTGCGTTGGAAAAAGCCGACACGGCCGCCCCCCCCTGCGTTGGAAAAAGCAGACACAGGGGACTTGACATAACGTCAACATAGGCCGACCTGGGAGTGAGGGTGTGTTGTATCTGATAAAGTAATTTGTAAATGAATAGCTAGCTCCCTATGAATGTGGTCATCATTGTTAACGTTAAAGACAATCTGTTCTTGTTATGTGTTTCAGAGAATACAGACAGACAGACGCAGCTTCGGTGTCTACAATAAAACAGTGAAGAAAGTATTTGAAATCTTCCCACGCAGAAATGATTCACCTAAGCCCAGCCCTAATCGTTGCAGGACTTGTGCTGTGGTGGGAAATTCTGGTAATTTGAACGGATCACACTATGGACCTCTAATAGATGTTCATGATATCGTCATAAGGTAATAAATCATCAGCTTCAGTGTTAAAGGTCATCCATTACGCAAAATGCACTTTGTGATTCTATTCTATTTTTTATAGATATGGCCGTATAATATATTGTTAAAATATAGCATAATAGGTGAGCTTTAAGTGAACTGCACATTATTTTGGAATTTATTTTGAGAACTAAGGAGGAATCCTGACATTAGATTATAATACTTATATATACTTATATGTCGGGAGGCTGTGGGCTCAGTGGGTAGTGTGCTGAACTTCGAATCAGGGGGTAGCAAGTTCGAGTCCCACTGCAGTCAGCATGTCGTTGTGTCCCTGGGCAAGACACTTCACCCCAAATTGCTCCTGTGGGGATTGCCCACAGTACTGAATGTATGTAAGTCAATTTGGATAAAAGCGTCTAACAAGTGACATGTAATGTCATATATTAAAGGTCCCCTATTATACTATTTTCCAACAGTATATTATATGCCTCGGATATATACAAAACATGTCATCATTGCAGCATCCCATAAACCCCTCTGCTTCAGCCCTGTTTCAAAAGTGCTGATCATGTGTCTGTAGCTTTAAATGCAAATGAGCAGCGGCTGGCCACGCCCCTCTGAGAGATGATTGTTTAAAAACACAATGGTGCTCTAGGAGGAGATTCAGGCGATAGAGTGGCGAAGTCACGCCCATCTACTTTCGGTCCATGGGACCTTATTTCGGAAAAATTATGCATTGAAGTCAATGAAGAGAGAAAACGTATCTTTCGATCCCGTTTGAATTGTGCCATGAATTACACGTATGATGTTTGTCAATCTTAAAAAATAATTTCCATGTAAAAAAAGTCAGTTTGTCATAAAACTGTTGAAATATAAGACTAGGAAAAATACGCAACTAGAAAGACTACAAATCCCAGAGTCACGTAAGTGATGTCACAATTGTTTTCCTCCAATAAGAGATAGGCAGCTTTGCATGACATTTGCATGACATTCTTCTGGACGTGGTGATAGTGAGGGTAAGCAATCCTTTTGTTGACAAAACAGTAGTGACGGGCATCTTGGTGACGTGTGTTGTTCTGCTAGACCGGAGATGTAGTTCATTGAGCGTTTCACACAAACAAATGTGTTACTTCACAGTTTTACGACACATTTTTTTTTCCGACTTGCAAAATTATCTTTTAAATTGACAAACATCATATGGGTAATTTGTGGCACCATTCAAACGGGATCAAAAGATAATCTTTCTCTTTCCATTGACTTCAATGCAAAAATTTTCCGAAATAAGGTCCCATGGAGCTCCACCGGAAAGGGAGGGACTTCGCCTCTCTATTGGGCGGGAGTTTCCTTAGTTGTTTATTGGCAAAAAACATTTTGACATTACAAATTAATCAGCTCATTTTCAGACAGGTTTTTATATTGATGGATCAGATCAAAAACATAGGGAAGCTTTTTTCCTGAAACTAATCGAATCTCTTAACACAGAGACGACACATATGCACAAAAGACATCAAAAAGTGGAATTTGCATAATAGGTGACCTTAAATTGACGTTTCAGCCAATCCTCAAATGTATCCATCTTTCACAAACAAGCAACCTGATTCCATATTTCCTTCTCATGTGAGTGACTTTCAAGCTTTTGTTTTTAAATCCATGATGTACAAATGTATATCCTCTGTCCGTACCATTTAGAATCAACGAAGGCCCGACCATAGGCTATGAGAGAGATGTAGGAAACAAAACCACACATCGGGTGATGTTTCCAGTGAGTGCTACTAATCTGGACAACAGCACTCATTTTGTGATGTTCCCATTCACGATAAGGGATCTGGAGTGGCTCATCAAGACTTTCAGTCCAAGGTACAGGTGGTGTGTGATATAATATGTGTGTTATATATTGTTGGGTATTAATATAATAATAGGCAGCTGGTGAGGCTCAGGATAGGGAAGGCTGATATTTAAACATCACAGAAGAAGTTTGTATGTGTATGACAGCAATGCAGCAACTGACCAATAATATTGCACAGCACAGGAGCGACAGGGGGACGGTTGTTTAAAGCAGGTTCTAATCAATATTTATTATAGCTTACAAGGCTACAGAGTAACGAGATGCTGGGCTAATATTTAAACTTTGTACAACAACGCAATTACATTTATTTAGAATTGCCAAAGTACACATTCAATGACAGCAAGCATAAACAAACAACCATAATCTAAATCGTAGTCACCACAGAAGGTGGATTTAATCAATCTCAAACAATGGTAATGCAGGAACAAAACCTGTTATCGTGCAAACAAAACTCTTGCTCATAGGTGCTGCCAACTGTATCCTGAGGCAGCTCGTCTTTCAACTAGTTGTGTATGACCTAGGGATGTTTGTTTTCAGTAACCTTATAAAGGGCAGCGGCTACGGCCGTTTCTACGAGCCTACCTCTCCTCATTCTGACTAATTTTAAGTTAGCATATAGTGCTAACATGTGTTATCTGAGCAATACATGTATTAATTGACTATAAAACCATAGCCTTATAGGCCTACTACAGGCTGATATTGGGATCTGTTAGACATATTGTATAGGCTAGAACAACATTGACTACTTTGAAACCCTTTCCAGAGAGAAAGACTTCAACAACATGTCATGTTTCCTCCAACAGTGAAAATGCTAACTCAGGGTTAAAAGCTAACAAGGATTTGGTGAGTGAGTATTTTCCATTATACAATTTATGTTAATTCGCTTTTTGATGAATGTCAAAATTAAGTCCTACTTTAATCCTAAACAGGTGATGATCCTCAGTCCAGCTTTCATGAATTACGTTCATTTTAATTGGCTCGGGAGGAAGGGCCAATATCCATCCACTGGCTTTTTGACTTTGATTTTCAGCATCTACATGTGCGATGAGGTAGGTTCATTGTTATTCATTCACATAAAAGAAAAAAATTATATTACAATAAGGTCAAATATTTTTAGAATTAATTGTGAGCCAATCTAAATGTATTCTAACAGTGAATATTGGTGCTTATATTACTTCTGGGCTACTTCTACAACTTAACTCTAAATAAAAAATGTCATATGTTCACACAAATGTTAACGAGGACAGCTAATTGTCCAAAAGTCAGATTGGTAACGCTGCCAGAAAGCTAGGATATAAAATCCATGATAATATTTATCTTCAAGTTAAATCCATACGACTTTCAGTGTATTCCTGTTGTTTTCACAGGTCAGTGTGTTCGGCTTTGGAGCAGACAGTAAAGGAATATGGAACCATTACTTTGGAAAAGTACTTCATTTGCGTCCATGGAAAAAAACTGGCAATCATGCTGGATCTGTTGAGGCTGCAAAGATTGATGAACTATTTAAGCGAAAGAAAATTAATGTATACAGAGGATGGTAATCTGCCACGAACATTACCTACGACTTTATTTATTCATCATGTTCATTTTACAAGAACAAGGGGAGTTTGGTGTGGTAGTATGAAAATAAATAAAGTTCAGTCAGACAACTCACGTGTTTCTTAATATGTTTATTAGAAGCAGCATATAGTTTGAGTTTGGCGTCTAGGCTCGGGAACTCATCACTCCACAGATTTAAAAAGAACATTGAGTGATGATTTGATAACTATCCTCCGAGCCTACAGGTGGAAGCTGGGGTGGAGCTGGGGTGGAAGCTGGGGCGGAAGCTGGGGCGGAAGCTGGGGCGGAAGCTGGGGCGGAAGCTTGGGTGGAAGCTGGGGTGGTGGGGTGGAAGCTGGGGTGGTGGATGCTGGGGTGGAAGCTGGGGTGGTGGGGTGGAAGCTGGGGTGGTGGAAGCTGGAGTGGAAGCTGGGGTGGAAGCTGGGGTGGTGGAAGCTGGGGTGGTGGGGTGGAAGCTGGGGTGGTGGAAGCTGGAGTGGAAGCTGGGATGGAAGCTGGGGTGGTGGAAGCTGGAGTGGAAGCTGGGGTGGTGGAAGCTGGGGTGGTGGAAGCTGGGATGGAAGCTGGGGTGGTGGAAGCTGGGATGGAAGCTGGGGTGGTGGAAGCTGGGATGGAAGCTGGGGTGGTGGAAGCTGGGGTGGTGCAAGCTGGGGTGGAAGCTGGGGTGGTGGGGTGGAAGCTGGGGTGGTGGGGGGGCAGGTGAGCAGCAGCAACATGAAACACAGCAGCAGGAACAGGAATGTAGCAACAGCAAGTGAACACAGCAGTGGCAGCATAGCGAGGCAGAGGCAGGCAGACCTGGCAGCTTCAATAGAGCGGCATGTTTAGGAGAATGTGTTTGGTTGGTTGTCAGAGGGACGAGGTGCGTGTTAATGTATCCTTGGTGCTCGAGTTGACTGCCTGAACTAGCTCGCAGGCTTCGCACCATTTGTTTCTTATTGTCATAAATGTTTATTGTTTGTGCATTTAGGTTTGGGGGAGTCATTTGTGTCTTGTCCTTCAGTACAACCTACGGAGCCCCTAAAGGGACATGGAAAAGAAAAAAAAAGAGAGACAAAAAAAAATAAAGTCAGGATAACGAAACTTTATTTTTTTTTGAGAAAGTTACCGATGCACCAAGGAGGAAGTGGAACACGAGACAACCATTTCATTGCAGACTTTTATGTTTACATGGCGAAATGACATTATTTGAGATATATTTTGAAGTCAGACTTAATTGTATGGACATTTCGGCCAGGGGTGTAGAGCTATTGGTTTAAGCACCGGATTGGCAAAAAAAGCTGTCACACACACACACACACACACACACACACACACACACACACACACACACACACACACACACACACACACACACACACACCACACACACACCACACACACACACACACACACACACACACACACACACACACACACACACACACACACACACACACACACACACACACACACACACACACACACACACACACACACACACACCACACACACACACACACACACACACACACACACACACACACACACACACACACACACACACACACACACACACACACAGCCAGTGGCGGACTGGCCATCAGGACGTTCGGGACGAATCCCATTGAGCCGGTACCGAAGTGGGCCGCCCGTTGACAGTCTACGTGGGCTGGGCTGGGTGCGAGTCCCGGGCTGATTTTTAGTCCCAGTCCGCCCATCATGTATAGCTGTTCAATGAAGGTAAACACAGTGTAGGCGGTGCGTAAAAGCTGACCACAGTGACCACACACCCCTGGCCGAAATGTCCTTAAGGTGAAGTCTAAGTACGATATAAATAACTCAAATAATGTATGCACTGTCATTTCCCCACGTAAACATAACAGCCTGCAATGAAATGGCTGTCTCCTGTGCGCTTCACTTCCTCCTTGGCGCACCGGTAACTTTCTCAACAAAAAAAGTGCGAGATACTTTCTGGTGACCATGAGAAACTTTCTCGTGCTCACCAGAAACATTCTCGTGCGCACGAGTTAGTATCTCGTGCACACGAGACACTAACTCGTTATCCTGAATTTTTTTTTCTCCTTCTGTTTTCATGTCCCTTTAGGGGCTCTGTAACAACCCCACGAAGTGATGCAATATTAACATCTACTATATTATGTTTTAAAAGCACCTAGCATCATCATTTTACCTTTCCTAATTAAACTCATTGAATCTCATCTCTTGTGACCAAGTTTGTTTATGAATACCTGCAAATGTATTTTTTTAGTACAACCACCTTTTTTTTGTCAGAAACGGTAACAAACGTTCATAAAACATTTAAAGTAAACATATAATAAATGCAAAATGCAAAAAATGTAGTAACTGTTTTAATGTGACTGTTGAAACTCAGGCCAGAGTCCATGACTACACCTAGATTTCTGGCTCTGTTGTTTTGAACATTGCAGACTGAAGCTCAGCGCTAACTTTTATACGTTCTGCCTTGTCTCCAAAAATCATTACCTCAGTTTTATCTTTGTTTAAGTGGAGAAAGTTCTGACACATCCAGTCATTGATTTGTTCAATGCACTTACTCAGTGTTTGAATTGGAGCATAGTGTCCTGGTGAAATTGTTACGTAGATTTGTGTGTCATCTGCATAGCTATGGTAACTTATTTTGTTGTTCTTCATTATCTGAGCCAGTGGTAGCATGTAGACGTTAAAGAGAAGAGGCCCCAAGATGGAGCCTTGAGGAACCCCACATGTCATATTTGTCAACTCAGATGTGTATTTACCTATAGCAACAAAGTTGTTTCTGTCCTTTAGGTAGGATTCAAACCAATTTAGAATTGTTTCTGAAAGTCCCACCCAGTTTTCCAGTCGGTCTAGTAATATGTTGTGGTCAACAGTGTCAAACGCAGCAGAGATCTAATTATACTAACACTGAAGTTCTGCCACCGTCTGTGTTTAAGTGGATGTCATTAAAGACCTTTACAAGAGCAGTCTCAGTGCTGTGGTTTGGACGAAAGCCTGACTGGAACACATCGAAACAGTTATTTAAATGCAATAAATTACTCAACTGTTGAAAAACTACTTTTTCCATGATTTTACCTAGAAATGGGAGGTTTGATATGGGCCTGTAATTGCTCATTACTGAAGCATCTAAATTATTCTTTTTTAAGAGCGGTTTAATGACTGCAGTTTTCAAGGCCTGTGGAAAAATACCTGAGTGAAGAGATTTGTTTACTATATGAAGTAGATCTGAGGCCATGCAAGGAAAAACATCTTTGAAAAATCCTGTTGGAATAATATCAAGGCAGCAGGTGGAGAATTTCAGAAGTTGTATAATGTCCTCTAGGCTTTTATCATTAATCTGATGGAATTGTGTCATGATGTCTGAATTGATGTTAAGTGGACACAGGGACAACATATTTGCTGTACCTGATGCAGAGGCACTGACTGCTTGTCTGATTCTCTGAATGTTGTCTGAAGAAGGCAAAATCATTGCACGCCCTGGTGGATAGAAATTCAGAGGCTACTGACACTGGGGGGTTAGTTAGTCTGTCGACGGTAGCAAACAAGGCACGTCCGTTGTTTTTGTTTTTGGTAATGATGTCAGAGAAGAACGATTGTCGTGCATTTTTCAATTCCAAATTATAAAGGCCAAGTCTCTCTTTATAGATTTCAAAGTGAACCTGGTGATTTGTTTTTCGCCACCTGCGTTCAGCTTTTCGACATTCTCTTTTTTCTGTTTTCACGGTCATGGCCTTTCTCCATGGAGATATTTTCTTGCCAGACACTTCCTTTACCTTAGTTGGAGCAATGGCTTCTATAACATTTTTAATTTTTGAATTAAAATGATCTACTAGCTTATTTACTGAGATGTTAGCAGGGGAAAGTGTGGAAGAAAATTTCTGAGTAAACATTTCCCTAGTATTTTCAGTTAAATATCGCTGGGTTATCTCTTTTTGAAAATGTTTGTGAACAGAAATAGAGCTCTCAAAGAAAACATAGGAATGGTCAGAGAGTGCAACATCAGTCACCACAACCTTAGAGATATTCAGACCCTTTGAGATCATTAAGTCCAGAGTGTGCCCCTTATTGTGCGTGGGCTCCGTCAGTCCATAGCTATCAAGAACACAAAACAGTTCTTTAGCCCCTCTGTCCTGGGGGTTGTCAACATGGATGTTAAAATCACCAACAATGACTAGACGGTCAAAGTCAATACACACTATAGACATCAGTTCAGTAAAGTCATCAAAAAAGCGTGCACAGTATTTGGGTGGTCTTCTCTCTCTGCTTCTTACAGTGCAGACGCTTTTCTGCTTGCTTGAGCAAGCCTCTGCTTACTTTTTTATGCTGATTTTCCTATTCTTATTCTCTGAAAACTTCGAGCAGCGGCTCCTGGACATTAACCTATCACTGGGACAGTTCATCTTCGTAAATAGACGGAGGTTTTCAGCCATATTTCAACATTTTTACGACGACCCCAGTCTTACAGTAGCGTGGCCTAGCAACAGCTAAAGCCTGGTAGGCTACTGCATGCTATTTAGCTTAAGCTAGTTGGTAGCAAAATGCCTCCGTTCTCTACAGATGACTTCCACAAACTTCTACAGAAGATGGCCGTGCTGGAAATGAAAATGCAACGGTTGGAAGTTAATGTGGAAGTGAATGGACTATGTTGTGGGAATGACACCACTTTACCAGTGTTGCAAAATAGTGGAAAAGAGTATGCTAACTCAAAGCTAGTTAGCAGCTACAAGGATTCCAAGGAACAGGAGGGCTGTGTACCGGGTAATACATCTACAAGTGGTAGTCCTCCCTGGAACTCTCTGGGTGCAAAGCCGAAGAGTAAATCATTTCCATGGGATTTGGGAGGACGGATAACAGGCAGAGCCCAACACTCAGAAATATGTGATGCGACCGGCTGGCCTGCATTGTTATCACCCAGGAAGAGCGCCTCTTCAACCCCTAAACAGCCGTGGACAGCTGCTAAATGGAGAATTACAAACAATCCTCCTAAACCACCAAGTGTGCCAATCCAGAACAGATACGCTCCGCTGACCGAGAGCCGGAGATCTCTTTCTGATGACCTGGATAACCCGTCCTCTTCACACAGCAGGGTAAGGACCAATAGCTACTCCAAAAGCAAAAGCCTAGAGGGAAAGCTAACGACTGGGCCTGAAACTCTGAGTGTGGGTGACTCTGCTGTAAGAGATGTAAAAGGTCTGTGTAGTAAGAACAACAACAAAGTACTCTGTTTTCCCAAGGATACGGTCTCTGACTTGGCTGAGAAGATCCTGCGTATTGGGGCTGAACATCCGACTGTGAAGAATGTGGTTCTGCACATTGGAACAAATGATGTTGTGAAACAACAGTCAGAAGTGCTGAAAAAAGACTTTCAATGTCTGTTGGAAACTGCCAGCTCTCTAAATGCGGAGGTGTTCATCAGTGGCCCTCTACCGCCAGTCAGAAGAGGAGTGGAGAGATTCAGCAGATTGTTTGCACTGAACACCTGGCTTTCAACTGCCTGTACTGACCATTCTGTGCATTTTATTGACAATTTTAACTTTTTCTGGGATCACAGACATCTTTTCAAGGCAAATGGAGTTTGCCTGAACAAGTCAGGAGTGAAATTGTTTATCTCTAACATATTCAACTGCCTCCGTCATCAATCTGTTCCCTCTGCCAAGGACAAGCGGCAAGAGGAATCAAAACAGAAGATAGACACAACACATCGCGCAGAAAACCCTGAAGAAGTATCACTGCACCCGTCTGAGGAATGTACTGATTATGGGAGACCTATGAAACACACGGAGGAGTCCCCACCGCCCGTCACCCCCCCCCTATCAACGCCTTTGAGAATACTCCGTTCACCCTTTCACCCTCGCCCACCATCCTGGAGATCGTTGAACACATGAAGGAGATACAGAGGGCTGGCACCGATTCCTTCCTGGATTTCAAAAACCAAACTAAGGCGTTACGCAGGGCTGGCAGCATGTCCTTTACCCCCGCTCCTCAACGACGCCCACCAAAATCACCGAAGCAGAGATGCGCACCATCTCTCCCGGCTTCATCACCATGCCTACCACAATCATCCAAACCAAAACAATCTGCAAACTGATATCTGCTGGGTCCAGGCTCAAGGGCGTATGGCACTCTCAACTCTTTCCAGGACATGCCAGGGCCCTGCCTGCCAGTAGCTTTGCCGATATCTGTGTTGATAGGTAATAGATTAAGAGAGATAAATCATCTTAGATACAGGAAGTGCTCAAACGGTTGTGTGAGTTTATCTCATTTAGCAGTGATTCCATGTCAGCCACAGCTTGTTACAAAAAACATGACTGATAGTGTGTTTAACAAACTTAAACTAGCTTTATTAAATGTCAGGTCTTTGGCAGGAAAAACATTTTTAATCAATGATTTTATCACTGAGCACAATCTTGATTTTATGTTTTTAACAGAAACTTGGATTGAACAAAATAACAGTGCAGCTGTTCTTATCGAATCAACCCCTCCCAACTTTAGTTTTATGAGTCAGGAAAGAATGCATAAGAAAGGGGGTGGAGTTGCTATTCTATTCAATGATTCCCTTCAATGCAGGAAGACATCGTATGGAAACTTTGATTCTTTTGAATATGTGGCCCTTCAGCTGAAATGCTCCTCTCGAGCTCTGTTCCTAAATATCTATAGGCCACCCAAATACTGTGCACGCTTTTTTGATGACTTTACTGAACTGCTGTCTATAGTGTGTATTGACTTTGACCGTCTAGTCATTGTTGGTGATTTTAACCTCCATGTTGACAACCCCCAGGACAGAGGGGCTTAAGAACTGTTTTGTGTTCTTGATAGCTATGGACTGACTCAGCATGTGACGGAGCCCACGCACAATAAGGGGCACACTCTGGACTTAATTATCTCAAAGGGTCTGAATATCTCTAAGGTTGTGGTGACTGATGTTGCGCTCTCTGACCATTCCTGTGTTTTCTTTGAGAGCTCTATTTCTGTTCACACAAGTGTTCAAAAAGAGGTAACCACAAAGCGATATTTAACTGAAAATACTAGGGAAATGTTTACTCAGAATTTTTCTTCCACACTTGCCCCTGCTAACATCTCAGTAGATGAGCTAGTAGATCATTTTAATTCAAAAATTAAAAATGTTATAGATGCCATTGCTCCAATTAAGGTAAAGGAAGTGACTGGGAAGAAAATATCTCCATGGAGAAAGGCCATGACCGTTAAAACAGAAAAAAGAGAATGTCGAAAAGCTGAACGCAGGTGGCGAAAAACAAATCTCCAGGTTCACTTTGAAATTTATAAAGAGAGACTTGGCCTTTATAATTTGCAATTGAAAAACGCACGACAATCATTCTTCTCTGACATCATTACCAAAAACAAAAACAACGCACGTGCCTTGTTTGCTACCGTCGACAGACTAACTAACCCCCCAGTGTCAGTAGCCTCTGAATTTCTAACCACCAGGGCGTGCAATGATTTTGCCTCCTTTTTCACTGACAAAATTCAGAAAATCAGAAAAGCAGTCAGTGCCTCTGCATCAGGAACAGCAAATGTGCTGTCTCTGTGTCCACTCAACATCAATTCAGACATCATGACACAATTCCATCAGATTAATGATAAAAACCTAGAGGACATTATACAACTTCTGAAGTCCTCCTCCTGCTGCCTTGATATTATTCCAACAGGATTTTTCAAAGATGTTTTGCCTTGCATGGCCTCAGAACTACTTCATATAGTAAACAAATCTCTTCACTCAGTTATTTTTCCACAGGCCCTGAAAACTGCAGTCATTAAACCGCTCTTAAAAAAGAATAATCTAGATGCTTCAGTAATGAACAATTACAGGCCCATACCAAACCTGCCATTTCTAGGTAAGATCATTGAAAAAGTTGTTTTTCAACAGTTAAGTAATTTCTTGCATTTAAATGGTTGTTTTGATGTGTTCCAGTCAGGCTTTCGTCCAAACCACAGCACTGAGACGGCTCTTGTAAAGGTCTTTAACGACATCCACTTAAACACAGACAGTGGCAGAACTTCAGTGTTAGTATTATTAGATCTCAGTGCTGCGTTTGACACTGTTGACCACAGCATATTACTAGACCGACTGGAAAACTGGGTGGGACTTTCGGAAACAGTTCTAAATTGGTTTAAATCCTACTTAAAGGACAGAAACAACTTTGTTTCTATAGGTAAATACACATCTGAGTTGACAAATATGACATGTGGGGTTCCTCAAGGCTCCATCCTGGGGCCTCTTCTCTTTAACATCTACATGCTACCACTGGCTCAGATAATGAAGAACAACAAAATAAGTTACCATAGCTATGCAGATGACACACAAATTTACGTAACAATTTCACCAGGAGACTATGCTCCAATTCAAACACTGAGTAAGTGCATTGAACAAATCAATGACTGGATGTGTCAGAACTTTCTCCAATTAAACAAAGATAAAACTGAGGTAATGGTCTTTGGAGCCAAGGCAGAACGTTTAAAAAGTTAGCGCTGAGCTTCAGTCTGCAATGTTCAAACCAACAGATAAAGCCAGGAATCTAGGTGTAGTCATGGACTCTGACCTGAGTTTCAACAGTCACATTAAAACAGTTACTAAATCAGCCTACTATCACCTAAAGAATATATCTAGGATTAAAAGACTAATGTCACAGCAGGATTTGGAAAAACTTGTCCATGCCTTTATCTTCAGTAGACTCGACTACTGCAATGGTGTCTTCACAGGTCTCACTAAAAAATCTATTAGAAAGCTGCAGCTGATTCAGAACGCTGCTGCTCGAGTCCTCACTAACACTAAGAAAGTGGACCACATCACTCCTGTTCTGAAGTCTTTACACTGGCTTCCTGTGTGTCAAAGAATAGATTTCAAAATATTGCTGCTGGTTTATAAAGCACTGAATGGTTTAGGCCCAAAATACATCTCTGACCTCCTGCTAAACTATGAACCATCCAGATCTCTTAGGTCTTCAGGGACGGGTCAGCTTTCTGTCCCCAGAGTCAGAACTAAACATGGAGAAGCAGCATTCAGTTATTATGCTCCAAATATCTGGAACAAACTCCCAGAAACCTGCAGGTCCGCTGCAACTCTGACTACTTTCAAATCCAGGCTGAAGACTTTTCTTTTTGTCGCTGCTTTTAATTGAACTATTCACATCTTAAACTGCACTGTAACTTTTATCCATGTACTTTTTCTTGTAATGTTTAAACGTAATTAAACTCCATGACATTTATGAGAGGGACTGCTCGAAAGAGATATTTGGAATATCTGGCATCGACGGATGAAAAATAGTGTTTTGGTAACACGGAGTGTTTTGGTAACACTTTAAAGACTTTGTTATGGAAGCAAAGCAGGGGAGGGGGTGTGTACAGCCTCCTGAGGGTCCGATTGTGGATGTCATGCGAGCAAAATATGGTGAAGAAAGTCTGTCTAAATTAAATATATGGAAAATATTCATATTTTAGACTGCACTGTAACTTTTATCCATGTATTTTTCCTTAATGTTTATTTTATTAGCACTGTAACTTTTATCCATGTACTTTTTCTTGTAATGTTTAATTGAACTATTCATATTTTAGACTGCACTGTAACTTGTATCCATGTATTTTTCCTTAATGTTTATTTTATTAGCTTTTCTTTTTTTTAATGCTTAATGTCTTTCATTTATTTTTTGTAAAGCACTTTGAATTACCCTGTGTCGAAAAGTGCTCTATAAATAAACTTGCCTTGCCTTGCCTTGCCTTGCCTATAGATATTTAGGAACAGAGCTCGAGAGGAGCATTTCAGCTGAAGGGCCACATATTCAAAAGAATCAAAGTTTCCATACGATGTCTTCCTGCATTGAAGGGAATCACTGAACAGAATAGCAACTCCACCCCCTTTCTTATGCATTCTTTCCTGACTCATAAAACTAAAGTTGGGAGGGGTTGATTCGATAAGAACAGCTGCACTGTTATTTTGTTCAATCCAAGTTTCTGTTAAAAACATAAAATCGAGATTGTGCTCAGTGATAAAATCATTGATTACAAATGTTTTTCCTGCCAAAGACCTGACATTTAATAAAGCTAGTTTAAGTTTGTTAAACACACTATCAGTCATGTTTTTTGTAACAAGCTGTGGCTGACATGGAATCACTGCTAAATTAGATAAACTCACACAAACGTTTGAGCGCTTCCTGTTTCTAAAATGATTCACAGCTTTTAATCTATTACCTATCAACACAGATATCGGCAAAGCTATAGGCAGGCAGGGCCCTGGCATGTCCTGGAAATAGTTGAGAGTGCCATACGCCCGTGAGCCTGGACCCAGCATATATCAGTGAGAGTTTGTTGTGTTTTGTATACACATCCTTATCAGGAGACGGGGGAGATGGTACAGGGGTTAAAGACATGCTGCCAGGGGGGGGAGGTGGTTGACGTAGGCGCGGTGATGAAGACGGGGGAGATGGTGCGCGTCTCTGCGGTGATTTTGGTGGGCGTCGTTGAGGAGCGGGGGTAAAGGACATGCTGCCAGCCCTGCGTATCGCCTTAGTTTGGTCTTTAAAGTCCAGGAAGGAATCGGTGCCAACCCTCTGTATCTCCTTCATGTGTTCAACAATCTCCAGGATGGTGGGCGAGGGTGAAAGGGTGTGATAATTCTTCAGGGTTTTCTGCGCGATGAGTTGTGTCTTTTCCTGTTTTGATTCCTCTTGCCGCTTGTCCTTGACAGAGGGAACAGAATGATGAAGCAGGCAGTTGAATATGTTAGAGATAAACAATTTCACTCCTGACTTGTTCGGGCAAACTCCATTTGCCTTGAAAATATGTCTGCGATCCCTGAAAAAGTTCAAATTGTCAATAAAATGCACAGAATGGTCAGTACAGACAGTTGAAAGCCAGGTGTTCAGTGCAAACAGTCTGCTGAATCTCTCCACTCCTCTTCTGACTGGCGGTAGAGGGCCACTGATGAACACCTCTGCATTTAGAGAGCTGTCAGTTTCCAACAAACATTCAAAGTCTTCTTTCAGCACTTCTGACTCTTGTTTCACAACATCATTTGTTCCAATCAAATGCCCACGTACCACATTCTTCACAGTCGGATGTTCAGCTCCAATATGCAGGATCTTCTCAGCCAAGTCAGAGACCACATCCTTGGGAAAACAGAGTACTTTGGTGTTGTTCTTATTACACAAACCTTTTACATCTCTTACAGCAGAGTTACCCACAATCAGAGTTTCAGGCCCAGCCGTTAGCTTTCCCTCTAGCCTTTTACTTTTGGAGTAGCTATTGGTCCTTACCCTGTTGTGTGAAGAGGACGGGTTATCCAGGTCATCAGAAAGAGATCTCCGGCTCTCGGTCAGCGGAGCGTATCTGTTCTGGATTGGCACACTTGATGGTTTAGGAGGATTGTTTGTAATTCTCCCTTTAGCAGCTGTCCACGGCTGTTTAAGGGTTGAAGAGGCGCTCTTCCTGGGTGATAACAATGCAGGCCAGCCGGTCGCATCACAGATTTCAGAGCGCTGGACTCTGCCTGTTATCCGTCCTCTGCCTGTTATCCGTCCTCTGCCTGTTATCCGTCCTCCCAAATCCCATAGAAATAATTTACTCTTAGGCTTTGCACCCAGAGAGTTCATTGGAATCCTTGTAGCTGCTAACTAGCTGTGAGTTAGCATACCCTTCTCCATTATTTTGCAACACTGGTAAAGTGGTGTCATTCCCACGACATAGTCCATTCACTTCCACGTTAACTTCCAACCGTTGCATTTTCATTTCCAACACAGCTATCTTCTGTATAAGTTTGTGGAAGTCATCTGTAGAGAATGGAGGCATTTTGCTACCAACTAGCTTAAGCTAAATAGCATGCAGTAGCCTACCAGGCTTTAGCTGTTGCTCGGCCACGCTACTGTAAGACTGAGGTCATAGTAAAAATGTTGAAATATGGCTGAAACCCTCCGTCTATTTACGAAGATGAACTGTCCCAGTGATAAGTTAATGTCCAGGAGCCGCTGCTCGAAGTTTTCAGAGAATAAGAGTAGGAAAATCAGCATAAGGTAGACAGGTAGACAGGTAGATAGACAGATAGATTGACAGACAGATTGACGGACAGATAGATAGATGGATATCATATATAGATAGATACTTCATTCATCCCACATTGTGAAATGTGTGGAAACAAGTATAAACACAAAAACATTAAATACAAATAAAAGCAATAGACAGGAATATATGCATATACAGTAGAAAGGACACGATGAATATTATAACATTTAATATAGCCTTACTATGAAGGCTAACCAAAATACGGTGCTTTTCTACAGATTACTTTATTACTGCACTGGTAAGGTAAAATTAATAAGATGTGAAGTGCTTTGTAACTTCGACCCGCTTGACTGAATACACAACAAACAATGAAGAAAGAGTTTTATCTGGGCTGCTTCGCTGCCAGCTGCTCCCCCCCGGGACCCGAAAGTGGCGAAGGCTATAGCCTGTACTTCAACATCAACGAAAGTGCTCGATATATGCTATATTGAACCAATAAGCTAACACAAACTAACTGTATCACTATAACATGATGATGGTGATAAGGAATGCATCTAACGTTCCGCTGTTCATTATAATATAAAAACAGAGCATTAAACAAACCATCATGCTCGTACTTAGAAATCATGCGGAAATGTCGTCATCAGCGGGCCATCACGTGGTCACGAGTAGACTTTAGCCGAGACCGGCGGAAAATATGTCTCAAAATTCCGTGTGTGTAAAAAGACGATCCACGAGCAGAGATTTGAGATCCGTAAGGGCATTTTTGGTCGACAAATACAAAATGGATTCACAAATGCCTGATCGAAAGTTATAAATGTTAAAGAGATATTCACAGATCTCTTTTTTATTTGTGAAAATATTTAGCGTATTTGCAGATCCGTTTTACACTTGCAAATTTATTTTTGAGTTTGCAAATCTTTTAAATGCATTAATGGTGTTTTACATTTACAAATCACATATTTATACACAAATTATTTTTATGTTCACACAAATAATTGAGACATATCTATGCCCATACAGCATACATTAGCAGTCCTTTATCAGTCTGTAATGCGTGTTTCCAGTCGCAAAAACCTTTGACAGTAAAAGCCGCATCAGATGATGCGTATTGACTTTAAGCTGTCGGGGAAACAAAAGGCTGCGTCTGCTTTTAACGGATATTCAAGCCATGGGTCTGTTGTGTACCATGCAGTGGCAAAAGTGCGCTTCTTTCCTGAAAACAATCTTGCTGGATAACGATCCAGTTTCCCGTGGTTGGGTTTATTAACCCCAAGATCATCGCTAACTCAGCCCGTGGTTTGCCGAGGTCAAGCTTGTGACATTAAGGCGTGCTGCTGCAACGGCAGGTGCATGGTCGCCAGCAGCACCATCGGCTGCAGTTCTTTCATCGCCATTTCGTTTTAAGAAATCTTTAGACCTTTTAAGCCAATTTCTGATGTCCATTTTGTAATTCAAACAGATATGGGAGTCTACAGAATGCACAATAAACAAATCCGGAATAGGCGGCAGAGTGTGACGCTGTGATTGGTCTAAATGGGGACGAATCACAAATCACAACAGACACATGCATTTATTTGACGTAGCCTGCGATTTTTTCGTTTAGTTCTGACATCACATACATCGTAGCATAAAAGTTCACAGTTTATTTAAAATTACAAAAATAAAATATATATATTTTTAAATGTTTATGAATAATAAAAAACGTGTTTATTGGGGGAGGGCAGGAATGTCAAATGGGAGGGCCTGGCTCCCACGGCGCCGGGCATGAAAGGAATCAACATTTCATGTGAAATAATGGCTTTTTCACCCAGTTGAAATGATTTCTCTCTGTGTCCTTTTACTTCTGGTTTGAGTGCTTTTATTTTGTTCACACTGGTTTTACGTTCCCGTTGAAGTTTTTCGATGTTATTTACCAATGTCTTCGCAGTGAGTGTGCGTTTTCTTTTCCCATAGTCAGTAGCGTTTCTATATGTACAAAAGTGGTGGGGCACAAACAACTTAGATGTCTATATATAAGCTTCTGCAGTGAGGTTCGTGGCTGCTGATTACGATTATTCAAGCTTCCTCAGTGCATTCGTTTTATTGCAACACACTCAAAGATCGGAAGAAAATTCCTTCAAAGCATCACATTTCCACATCGACAGAGCAGCGCGACTTCCATGCGACAGAGCAGAGTTACACTGTGGAGACACACAGTGGGGAATATGTGCACATTTAGCAGTAACGTCCCCTACACAAAGCGGCGTGCGTTGCCGCTTGGCGGTGGGCGTGTCTTGAGCTTGGGGAGTCAACGCGAGCAGCCCGACCAACAACCAACCACATGAATGTCCCGCCCCGGACATACAAAGCAAAGCATTCACGCTACATCCATGCTGGCTAAATATACTGTCTATGCTTGCTAGCTGTCCATTCAAACGAAATACACTGGATATAAACTCCCCAAACAAGCGAAAACCTACCAGTTTCCCCCACTGTCTCTGCCACCTCCCCCCATGCCTGGCTCCTCCGGTTTGTATCCCTGTATGTGAAGAGGGACTGGTCATAGAGTACCGGGTGATTCCCTACCGCCACGATCATTTTCTCCTCCATTTTTTGACATATGGGAAATAACTGCGGTCTGGCTCTCCCAACATACACCCGGTTTGATTGGCTACTGCTTGTACTGTCAGATTTACATACGAGGGATTTGATTGGCTGACGCCTCCGTCGAGGCGGCAAAAGTAGAACATTGCTCTACTTTTGCAGCGAGCACCTCGAGAGAAGCTACGCTTTGCTCCCACAATGCAGTTCGGCGAATCGTGACGTCACCCCATTCAAAGTGAATGGACAGAAGCGTTGAAGCGGCAACGCACGCCGCCGTGTGTAGTGGCCGTTAGGCTTACCTGGCTGTGATCCGCGTTGAATGCGGCTTCAAAAACTGCAGTCTCTATGAACAGCCAGTGCTTACCTCCGTGAATTATTACCATATCTCCATTCTCATCCAATAGATCAGTGCTTCTCAAAGTGTGGTCCGCGGACCACTGGTGGTCCATGAGCGCCTCCTAGTGGTCCGTGAGTATATTGGTACAATTTCACATTTTAAATAAATAAATACATTTAAGTTTTCTGCACTCTCGCGGGAATATCTCCGCAATGGAGCAAGCTTACGTTTCACCTTCGATTGCATGATATAGCCCAGATAAACAGCTTCGTCACACATGTTGCCACCTTTTTGTACCATTTTCAGGCGATTTGTAAAAAACAATGTGTCTTTGGATATTTGTGAAGTTAGGTGGTCCGCGAGTGTTTTTTTATTGGTTAAGTGGTCCTTGGTATGAAAAAGTTTGAGAAACACTGCAATAGATCCTTGTTTGATGATGATCGCCTTACGCCTTGTGTGCTTGTTGCATTCGACAAAATGTAGCGACAGCAGGAAACCAACAAAGTCGCCGAGAGGCTGAGGCCGGGCCTGTTTGCTGTTGTATGACACGCTAAAAAAGTACTTGCTGAGATCGAAAGCTCTGTTTCGTAGTATTGTAGTTTAATGAAAAAACTCGGTGATCAGACATTGTTATAATCAAAGCAATTGTAATCTTGTGGTCAACAAACAAGTACAACGGTCCCTGTGTCACCCTCTCTTCCACACACACACCTCACGCAGGTGAACAGGATTATAATGAGTGCCGCCCATACCCATGTGACCCAAACCAACCAATCAATAGTGATCAAACAACTATTTTATATTAAAACAAAGGATTACTAAACACGTGTCACGGCTCCTCCTTGTTGAAAGAAAGAATGTAGTTTGGCCTGACGGGACAGCCTGCAATTGTCTTAAATAATTTACTGTAAAAGTCAATGCAACCATTGTAACTATACTATACCATGATACGTTATTGTCAGATCAAGTCTAAAGATTATCTTGTATCAAAGCAGCAACATTTACAACATAATAAAGGACACATATTAATGACAAGAAAAAAGGGAAATGATATTGAACAGTCTTTGACATACATTTGATTTGGAATTCAACTTAATTTTAAGATTGACTGTCGCACAAAGAAGTGTTTTAGTCTAACCGTAATAAATCATGGGACACTGTATCTCGGATTGGATGGAATTCATATTTGCTGTTCAGGACATGGTTAGAGACATTGTTCTCGTTAGCCTTAATATGTTAAGCTTGGTTCATAGTTTCACAAGGAGTAGATGGATCATCCTTACACCATGGCGCATTGCAGTTCTGTAGAAAACTCATAACCAAAGATGTGAAAGACAAACCCACCAACAGTTAAAATATGTCAAACATATTTTTTTCTCTTACCTTATCAGTCCAGTTACTGTCTTTCAGGCTTTCAAAGAAGGAGATGAACTGGGAAAACGGGAACCATGTCACCCGATATAAAGACACCTAAAACATGGGTGTGTTTTGGCATTATGCCAAAGTGGGAGTGGAAAGATCTGAGCACACTGTCGTTATTAAAAACCTGAATATTGTTGGAAATAGTCCGTCAGTTGTGTACACTATTCAAATGTCTGCAAATACTCTTTTGAAATATTATTTAAAAAAGTGAAGTAAAATTAAACTCATTATTTTAAATTGTTTACCATCACTTAAAATCAAATAATCTCATATCGATGTGGATTTAGTGAGCAGAGAGGCATTACGAGTTGTTAAGGTGTAATTGTGCAGAAGTAAAAAATAATGTGGCACGTTTCACAACATATAATAAAGAAGGGAATACCACTTAATGTTCCCTGTTATATTTCATCACTCCATGCTATTACCTTTATTATATGTGGTGAGGTTTAACTCTGAAATTAGATGTTTCTGTCCATTTTGCATTTACTATATTTTTACCTTTACCGATTCTGACAACCGTTTTTGGTTGTACTAAAAAAATACATTTGCAGGTATTCATAAACAAACTTGGTCACAAGAGATGAGATTCAATTAGTTTAATTAGGAAAGGTAACATGATGATGCTAGGTGCTTTTAAAACATAATATAGTAGATGTTAATATTGCATCTCACACACACACACACACACACACACACACACACACACACACACACACACACACACACACACACACACACACACACACACACACACACACACACACACACACACACACACACACACACACACACACACACACACACACACACACACACACACTTAAACAAAACATGATATTATTCAGATTTGTATTGTAACAATCATTATATTACATCTATTAAAATATTGATATACGAAATATTTGTATTCGAACAGTTTTAGAAGTAGTAATGCTGTAACATATTTCAGCTTCCACCACCCCAGCTTCCACCCCAGCTTCCACCCCAGCTTCCCACCCCAGCTCCCACCCCAGCTTCCACCCCAGCTTCCACCCCAGCTTCCTGTGGAGTGATGAGTCCCGAGCCTAGACGCCAAACTCACACTATATGCTTCTTCTAATAAACATATTAAGAAACACGTGAGTTGTCTGACTGAACTTTATTTATTTTCACTACCACACCAAACTCCCTTTTTTCTTGTAAAATGAACATGATGATTAAATAAAGTTGTAGGTAATGTTCGTGGCAGACTAAGATTACCATCCTCTGTATAAATTAATTTTCTTTCGCTTAAATAGTTCATCAATCTTTGCAGCCTCAACAGATCCAGCATGATTGCCAGTTTTTGTCCGTAGACTCAAATTAGTTGCTTTTCCAAAGTAATGGTTCCATATTCCTTTGACTGTCTGCTCCAAAGCCGAACACACTGACCTGTGAAAACAACAGGAATACACTGAAAGTCATATGGATTTAACTTGAAGATGAATATTATCATGGATTTTATAACCTAGCTTTCTGGCAGCGTTACCAATCTGACTTTTAGACAATTAGCTGTCCTCGTTAACATTTGTGTGAACGTATGACATTTTTTATTTAGAGTTAAGTTGGAGCAGTAGCCCAGAAGTAATATAAGCACCAATATTCACTGTTAGAATACATTTAGATTGGCTCACAATTAATTCTAAAAATATTTGACCTTATTGTAATATAATATTTTTCTTTTATGTGAATGAATAACAATGAACCTACCTCATCGCACATGTAGATGCTGAAAATCAAAGTCAAAAAGCCAGTGGATGGATATTGGCCCTTCCTCCCGAGCCAATTCAAATGAACGTAATTCATGAAAGCTGGACTGAGGATCATCACCTGTTTAGGATTAAAGTAGCACTTCATTTTGACATTCATCAAAAAGCGATTTAGCATAAATTGTATTGGGGAAAATACTCACTCACCAAATCCTTGTTAGCTTTTATCCCTGAGTTAGCATTTTCACTGTTGGAGGAAACATGACATGTTGTTGAAGTCTTTCTCTCTCGAAATGGTTTCAAAGTAGTCAATGTTGTTCTAGCCTATACAATATGTCTAACAGATCCCAATATCAGCCTGTAGTAGGCCTATAAGGCTATGGTTTTAAAGTCAATTAATACATGTATTGCTCAGATAACACATGTTAGCACTATATGCTAACTTAAAATGCTGTCAGAATGAGCAGAGGTAGGCTCGTAGAAACTGAAGTTACCTACTGTAACTCCAGTTTCTATGAGGATTGGCGTAGCCCTCTAACCCCCAGTTTCCACTGGGTCCATCTGCGCCGCGGTTTTGGTCCGACCTCCTCTAGCGCCATAACCCACCGGACGCGTCCCAGAAGCGTTTCAGAAGCGTAGCGTCGTGCGTGCAGGCTCGCAGTTTTGTTATTGATTCGGGCATCCTGGACATTTCTACTTCTACAAGAAAGTAAGTAGGCTACGTAGTTAAATGTTTTATTTTTGTGTCGGTTTAAATTGTGTTTATTGTTGTTATAAATTTCCTATTTTGTTGTGTTGTAGTCTACAGACACAGTTCATAATAATTGTAATAGTCCACTTCCATGATAAAAACCTCGTTGTCCATTGTGCGTATCGTAGTGGAGGTGTTGTGATGAAGGAGGGGGGTCGCCTGCTAAATTAGTATATGTGGGGGATGGGCCTGGCCCGGATGCTCACCTTTCCACTTCCTACGAGGGGGGGGCTGCCTGCCCGACCTTATGTTACGGCTGCACCGCGGCAAAAATAGGATTCATCCTAATTTTAGAGAAGCGCTGCACCGAGCCGCTTCTCGGACGCATCTGAGCCGCGTCTGAGCCGTAACGTGGACTAGAGTGGCCGCGATCCTTATGACCGCCGCGCCGCAGCCGTAACACGCCGCAGCCGTAACCCGCCGCAGCCGTAACACGCCGCAGCCATAATGCGCCGCAGCCGTAACGGCGGCGCAGGCGGACACGGTGGAAACTGGGGGTAAGGCTATCGCTATTGGGTAATCCCCTGCAAACCCGCGCAGCACTGAAACACTTGTAGTCCACGCCCACTCTCAAGGTGGGCCCCACCCTCAGGCCTCCTTCGGTATAAATAGGAAGGAGGCCTGACAATCTGCTCCCATACAAAATAACTTTTCTTCAGCTATTCGTAGAGCCAGTGGGGCCCAGCACTTAGAGGGCTGCGCCAATACTCATAGAAGCTGGGGTTACAGTAGGTAACCTCAGTTCTATTTCGTATATGTCTTCGCCCTCTAAGGCTATCGCTATTTGGTTAAGGGCGAAGCATGATGTAGTCTGCGCCCCACTGGGTCCGCCCGGCACTAGAAGCACAGACACACCTGCTCAGATAATAACCCATGCCTATTGTGCCATTCGTAATGGCGCATCGCCGTCCCTGGAATATAGCATAACATGAATATTCTCCATGAGGGGACGAAGCCTGGGAACAATACATACCTGCCGCTATGAAAAAGTAGAGATGAAGGTCCCACCTTGCCCAGCGACAAAAAGAGGGGGAACAGCAGCTCTCTGCGTGCAGACAGGCAGGAGAGCACACGGCTGGATCCCTGATGTCACTCACTCTGACAAGACACTCCGTACAAAGTGTGTCAGAGAGGAATGGGAGACATCCCTCAAATGAATAAATGAACAGGGGGAAGACCAAGATGCAGTAGTGTAAATATCTTCCACTGACATTCCTCCGTGCAAAGCCGTGGAGGAGACATACAGTATGCCTGTGTCACAACCTCACACAGCCAGTGTGACAGCCGTTGTGCAGACAGAGGCTGCCCGATCGAGCGCTCTCTATAATGCACAAACAGGCGCTGAGAATGGCGCAAGGCAGCCGTGCGCGCACTAGCAGGACAGCGCGCGCACAGGACAGAGGAGATGAGGAGACGCGGCTTCTTCCTCCGACCTGTGAGGAGGGGGAAAGAAGCCATCCAAGGTGATCACTCTCGACTCTAAAGAGCTTGTGATGACCTTTGGCATAAAAGCCGGGTTAGGGCGTAAAACAGCTAAACTGCCATCTCCTTGGATCCGGAGGCATGCCGGAGCCATAGAGAGAGCAGACAAATCACCCTTTTCACTGATAGAGCCAAAAGTAATACTACTTTGGCTGACAACAGATTAAGGGGAACCTGGTCTAAAGGTTCAAATGGGGCTTTGCTTAGTGCGCGTAAAACCAAAGCCAAATCCCACTGAGGCGCCAGTGTGCTTGACCCAGGTCTGAATCTCCATACTCCTCGCATAACACGGCTGCTGCGCTCTGCGAGCCCCTCGGTTCAATTCGCGAGGAATATACATTGCACTGATGGAGAGCAACGTGTGTGCGCGCCCAGAACAGCAGCCGCCTGGCTGCGTTCAGAAGCAGCGCGGATCGTACTCTTCCCTGGCGATTGAGGTAGGCTGCTTCCATAGCCGTGGCCTGTTGTCTGTGCAAATCAACACATGTTTGATTGTACCGCAACGGGGCGACTCCCCCATTCTTTTCCGAGATTTAGAAATATAGCGGGGGTAAAAACCGCGCAAGACACTGTTCCTGGGATGACAGGAGTGTTTCTTGTATCCCATCGAACTGCTGGGGGGAGAGGCTTCTCTGCATGTGATGTGCCGTAATGGTCGTCATGGTGACGAGCCACGCCATCAGCGCCGCTGCCCGTGAGGCAAAAGGGCTGCCAGGGAGTTTCCACACGCTGCATTTCACTCCGTCTCTCATCATGAGGCACGTACATGCTCAGAGGATGAGAGGTGTGTGTATGCTGTCCACACGAGGCGTTATAACGGTGCTCGTGGATTTATTATGACCGTGTGTAGGAGGCATATCTGGGACAGAGGAATCTGGCGGGCTCTGCCGTTTATAAACCAATAGGTTAAAAACAGCAGGCTTCTGCAGGAATGAACCACCTCTGGAGTGTTCCCCTGTTGGAAGAGATCCAAGGGGATCATTACGTGACCAGCTGACGCCAACGCCGAGCAGCTGCGTCACGGAGAGGGCTGTGCAGGTTGTGACACGCCGGAGGAGAGCTGTCAGTTCTTCCACTCGCTGCCACGAGAGCCGCGCTCTGCTAGCTGAGTTTAATTCCACTATCAGATAACCGATTGTCTGAGAGGGAAGAGGACAGCTCTTCTTCCAATTTATTATGAAACCCAGGCTTTGACAGATGCGATACGAGATGTACCGTCTGTAAAGCGACTTCCTCCCTGGAGCGAGCCAGCAAATAGCAGGTCGTCCAGAGGAAACCACTCTCTCATCCCTCCTCTGTGTAGTGGCTCCAGCCTTCTCTACACAAGAAATGCGAGGAGCCAGGAAATATCCGAACGGCAGATGATTGTCTGGTCTGCTATTCCCTGAAATAAGAAAACGCAGGAATTTCCTGTGTTTTGGGATGATGGGTACGTGGAAGTATGCATCCTTCAGGTGGAAGTATGCATCCTTCAGGTGGAAGTGAACCAGTCGTCCTGGTGAACACATTCCAGCACCTGTTTGATTCTCAGCATGTGGAATACTGACAGATGGAGGATGTCTCATTCCCCCAGTCTTTTTCGGGATTAGAAAAATAACGGGAGTGAAAACCCCTGATTTTCCTCCCTTTGGGGAACCCTGGAAATAGCCTCTTTCAACAGGAGTTCCAGCAGCTCTGAATGGAGCGCAAGACTGTTCCTGGGATAACAAGAGTGTTTCCTGTATCCCATTGAACTGTGGGGGGGGGAGAGGCAAACTGCAGGGTGTATCCTCTGCTTGATCAGCCTGCTCATCCATCTGTCCATCAGACACACGCGCTGCCACTCTGAGAAACACTCTGAGAGCGGGCGCACACGCTCGAGATCTTCTGTGGTCGTCATGGCGGCGAGCCACGCCAGGGAGCCTCCACACGCTGCGTTTCACTCCGGCTCTTATCATGAGGCGTGTACACGCTCAGGGGATTAATGGAGGTGTGCGCAGTGCTGTCCACACGAGGCGTTATAACGGCGCTCATGGGTTTATGACCGTGTGTAGGAGGCGTATCTCGGACAGAGGAATGCCGTGAGCTCTGCAGGGAGCCCTGCTGTCTACTTAATCAACAGATTAGTGGCAGCCGGCTTAATTACCGGCTCTGCTTCCTCGGAGGCTCTCACGGAGCAGACCAGGAGTGGGGAGCCTCACTCCCCTTTGACTCGCCGACGGGAGACCCTGTCTCTGGGGTGGCGGGGGAGTGGAGACGTGGGACGGAGCCCCTGCAGCTGCCGAAGGGCGAGTCTGACGCAGAGGCGGTTGCTGTGGGCGTCTCTCCGCTTGCGCCCTCCTGTGGCCGGCGTGGACGCTGCGGCTGCTGCGGGAGCCACTGTGAGCGCTCAGCAGACTGGAGCCAGCTGTTCATGCTGGCGAATGCCGTCCGCCTGTTCCGCGGCCGTCTTCATGGACTCCACCATGGCGTGGAACTGGGGTCCGAACAGCCCGTCCGGGCTGATTGGAGCGTCCAGTAGCCCTTTTCTGGCCGTCTCCGTAACAGACGCCTGCTGCAGCCAGAGGTGGCGCTGGATCTGTGTCACCCACACGGAAATCCTCGCCTGGGAGACAGCGGGGGACGCGCACAGAATGAGCGCCGTGCTGGCTGTCTTGCTGATTTCCTCTGCCTCGTGGTGGACCGTTCTACCAGTGTCACCACCGAGAGAGAGCAGCGCAATGTTATTCACCGCCGCCTGAAAGGCACACTGGTGCACCCGGTCGGCCTGGCGGGTGTGTGCTCCAGAGAAGGAGTGGCTGGGAAACCAGCATCTGTGAACCCCTCCACCTTGGTGAGGAGAACAAATGTGGCCACCGGAGCCTTCAGGGTCCTCGGGTTTTTCCGCCGCACCCTCCTTGAACCTACTGATGGCCGGGAAGCGTGGCCAGATCGGGTCACTCCTGACCATCTGCACACGCGAAAAAACTCGGTTATATCGTCCGGAGCACACCTCTCCTGAGCGAGGGGAACGGGGAGATCTCTGCCTTGCGTATGATCTCCGGCAGTTCCCCTAGGATGCCACCTATCGCTGATAGCGCTGTGGTGACGGAGAGGGGGAAAGCATGTTTGGCCGCCAAGCTGGCACCCTGCTCTCCGACTCTGTCTCCCCCGTCCGGGAGAGGAGGGAGGGAAGAACCGAACGGTGAATCGTGGAGGGAGGCGGGGCAGGAGTTGTTGGACTCCTGCCCGGCACTCGGTCCCAGGGACACGAGGCCCCCGTCCGCGAGCTCGTAAGCCTGGACGGGCCAATCGTCCTCCTCGGCCGCAGCAGCAAGAGCGTCCGCTCTCCGCTTCCTGTCGCCCGAGGGGAGACGGGAAGCAGTGTGTGCATGCTACCTGCTGGTTTAAAGCTGCGTACGCGTGCTCCGACCCCAGGCAGGATTTGCATACTGTGTCTGGTCATAACTCATTATGAACCCAGAGCCACATGAGGGACAATCTCTCACACAATTGTTACTCATGTTTACTCTGCAATTGAAGTGTCTCGTGTGCTTCAGTAACGGTGTGCTGAAGAAAAGAGGGAGCAGATTGTCGGGCCTCCTTCCTATTTATACCGGAAGGTGGCCCGAGGGTGGGGCCCACCTTGCAGGTGGGCGTGGACTACAAGTGTTTAAGTGCTGCGCGGGTGCGCAGGGGGATTACCCAATAGCGATAGCCTTAGAGGGCGAAGCCATATACGAAATAGAACGGCCGTAGCCGCTGCCCTTTATAAGGTTACTGAAAACAAACATCCCTAGGTCATACACAACTAGTTGAAAGACGAGCTGCCTCAGGATACAGTTAGCAGCACCTATGAGCAAGAGTTTTGTTTGCACGATAACAGGTTTTGTTCCTGCATTACCATTGTTTGAGATTGATTAAATCCACCTTCTGTGGTGACTACGATTTAGATTATGGTTGTTTGTTTATGCTTGCTGTCATTGAATGTGTACTTTGGCAATTCTAAATAAATGTAATTGCGTTGTTGTACAAAGTTTAAATATTAGCCCAGCATCTCGTTACTCTGTAGCCTTGTAAGCTATAATAAATATGGATTAGAACCTGCTTTAAACAACCGTCCCCCTGTAGCTCCTGTGCTGTGCAATATTATTGGTCAGTTGCTGCATTGCTGTCATACACATACAAACTTCTTCTGTGATGTTTAAATATCAGCCTTCCCTATCCTGAGCCTCACCAGCTGCCTATTATTATATTAATACCCAACAATATATAACACACATATTATATCACACACCACCTGTACCTTGGACTGAAAGTCTTGATGAGCCACTCCAGATCCCTTATCGTGAATGGGAACATCACAAAATGAGTGCTGTTGTCCAGATTAGTAGCACTCACTGGAAACATCACCCGATGTGTGGTTTTGTTTCCTACATCTCTCTCATAGCCTATGGTCGGGCCTTTGTTGATTCTAAATGGTACGGACAGAGGATATACATTTGTACATCATGGATTTAAAAACAAAAGCTTGAAAGTCACTCACATGAGAAGGAAATATGGAATCAGGTTGCTTGTTAGTGAAAGATGGATACATTTGAGGATTGGCTGAAACGTCAATTTAAGGTCACCTATTATGCAAATTCCACTTTTTGATGTCTTTTGTGCATATGTGTCGTCTCTGTGTTAAGAGATTCGATTAGTTTCAGGAAAAAAGCTTCCCTATGTTTTTGATCTGATCCATCAATATAAAAACCTGTCTGAAAATGAGCTGATTAATTTGTAATGTCAAAATGTTTTTTGCCAATAAACAACCAAGTAAACTCCTGCCTTATCACCTGAATCTCCTCCGAGAGCACCATTGTGTTTTTAAACAATCATCTCTCAGAGGGGCGTGGCCAGCCGCAGCTCATTTGCATTTAAAGCTACAGACACATGATCAGCACTTTTGAAACAGGGCTGAAGCAGAGGGGTTTATGGGATGCTGCAATGATGACATGTTTTGTATATATCCGAGGCATATAATATACTGTTGGAAAATAGTATAATAGGGGACCTTTAATATATGACATTACATGTCACTTGTTAGACGCTCTTATCCAAATTGACTTACATACATTCAGTTCTACTCAGCAGAAACTCAGCTAAACGTTGCTTAAATTAAACGCCATATCATGTTCAAAACCACATCAAGGATTATTTCTGAAACAGTATGGAGCTCAAATGCTTTCTCTATCTCAGGTTTACCACAAGGTGAGTTCCTTTTTGTTTCCTGCTTTTTTACACATACTCTCTCCAGTACAGGTTAGCTCTGAGTGTTAGCGATGCTAATGTAAACAAAGACCATATTACGTCCAAAACAGTCGGGCATTGTTTCTGATAGCAACGTTTCTGATTGGGCCGTGGGTCCACATTTCAGATATTACGTCATATCGGACTTAAATCTGGATCAGCTCTGTTGTTCCCCGTTTTTAGAGCTTTGGGTACGGAGGGAAAGTGAGAGGGTTTTATTATCTGACACTTTGTGAGCCTCCTTAAACATCAGGGACATATATTTATGTATACAAGACATCAAAAAGTGCATTTTGCATAATGGGTGACCTTTAACACTGAAGCTGATGATTTATTACCTTATGACGATATCATGAACATCTATTAGAGGTCCATAGTGTGATCCGTTCAAATTACCAGAATTTCCCACCACAGCACAAGTCCTGCAGCGATTAGGGCTGGGCTTAGGTGAATCATTTCTGCGTGGGAAGATTTCAAATACTTTCTTCACTGTTTTATTGTAGACACCGAAGCTGCGTCTGTCTGTCTGTATTCTCTGAAACATATAACAAAAACAGATTGTCTTTAACGTTAACAATGATGTGCACCACATTCATAGGGAGCTAGCTATTCATTTACAAATTACTTTATCAGAACCCACTGGGCAGTTCACTTAAAGGTGGGGTAGGTAAGTTTGAGAAACCGGCTCGAGATCGCTAGAATTTGAAAATACACAACAGGAGAAAATCTGCCCCTTCCTCACAGAGCCCCTCCCCCAACACACGCACATGACCGCGCGTGACCAATGAGGGCACGAGGTAAGTTTGTGCACAGATGGAAGGCTGACAGGCAGGTAGGCCATCCAGTTACTTTAGCCGGGCCGGCTCAGATGATTGGTCGTACTTTTTACAGCGCCACGGCTTCCACAGATGACATTTTTTTATGGATTTTTTGTCAAAGCACTTCAGATATTCATTGCTATCGGGATGTTAAGAGCATTCCATGGAATATAACAACAAGGGTATCTCGAGCCGGTTTCTCAAACTTACCTACCCCACCTTTAAAGCTCACCTATTATGCTATATTTTAACAATATATTATAGGGCCATACCTATACAAAACATGTCTCTGAAGTGTTTTGCTCACAATACCAAACAGATTACCCATTGTAGCCATGCCTCATATCCCTTTATTTCAGCCCTGTTACAAATGTGCTGATTCTGGGTCTGGCCCTTTAAATGTAACCCGAGCTGCTGACCACGCCCCATTTGGAGCTGCTGGCCACGCCCCTTTGTAGTCCGCATGCGAGCAGTGATACTTTCTTCAGCACAAGTTAGCTCTGAGTGTTAGCGATACTTGCTAATGTAAACAAAGACCATATTACGTCCATGACACGTTGTCACGACGCAGCAAATCTGGATCAACTCCGTTGTACCCCCGTTTTTAGAGATGTGGGTACGGAGGAAAAGATAGAGGGTTTTATATTCTGACACTTTGTGAGTTCCCTGACACACTGGGGACACATATTTATGTATAACAGACATCAAAAAGTGCATTTTGCATGATAGGTTATAAAACAAATGAATGAGACAATAAACTATTTTTATACTGAGATAATAAATTAAGGATAAGTAGTCGTTTTATCATTACCTTCAACATAACTCTGCAAGGTTATTAATACTCTTGACACTTACAGCAACAACAAAAGAACAAGGGCCATATGTGAATTATTTTTGGGATTTTATCTAAAGTAACATAAAAACGTTTTTTGAGTTCTGAGAATAATCTCTGAATTCTGAATATAATCTCAATTCAAAAATGTTTACTCAGAATTCTGACTTCTCAGAATTAAAACAAAAATGTACTTTTGATCAGATGCAAGATGCTGATTTGGAGGGAAAATGTAAATACGCAGTCAGTGCATATTTTAGTAATATTAATTTGGAAAACACAGAAGTCATATTACTTATAGGCTACGTGTCTTTAAAGATTGTAAAAGTGGATATTTACCTGATACCATTTAAAGTCATCCGCTGAGATGTTGTTTTCTGGTGTCAGAATGGGATCTGGAGAGGCTTTCATCAATTTAGTAAACCATGGCTCATACTCCATCATACATTTGCGACATGCACAAAGACTTTGGTTCTCTCGAGGGGAAAAGGACTCATGGTACACAGATGAAATCCATGAAGACGAATGAAACACTCCAATGGCAGTGATCCACAATAGGAAAATCCAAAACAAGATGGTTCTATTCATCTTGGCAACTGGAGGTTCTTAAGTGAGGATCACATCCAATCTGTGGATACAATATGAGAAATACAACGGTGAACCTAGATGAATGAACAGTCCTGACAGCAAAACAAAGACATAGTTCACTCCAATCGTTATAGAGGAACCCCCTGAAGGCTGGTGTTGCTTTTGAAATAAATTCAGTCTACACCTTATTTTTCTTTTTTAATCTCATCCCTATATCTGTCACTTTCAGGGCTGCTGGATACCACATTGTTCTGCATGTGTTTCAGTACTGGAGGTAAAGTATTATAGCCTACAGGGCTGCCAACCCTCACGCATTGAGCGTGAGAGTTACGCAATTAACCCATATATCACATACTCAGGCCACGCATGCCTTTCCTCACACTAAGTTTTCGTCCAAAATAAATGTATATAAATATAAAAATAAAGTGAAAGAACAGCAAACCGAGCGGTCTACGAAATGAGACGCTCAGGTTTACGGAGGACTTCCTGTTTATGTCACCTGACACTGACGCCCGGGGTCCGTAGCGCTGTTGCCTAGCAACCTGGACAGCGAAAGCCTGTTGTTCATGTTTAATGTTTTAGTGGCGGCGCCAGGTTTTTTTGGGGGGGCTGCTGTGGGGTAGCTTGACGTTTCATAGAAAGTGCTCAAACATTTAGGGTTTCCCATTGATGTACCGGGCGCTACAGTTCAATGTTCTACTGCAACACTCCCCACGCGCACATACACAGTACACCCGCGACTGAACGAAGGCTCGATAATCAGCTCACAGCTGGGGGGTGGACCTAATATCCTCTAGTCGGGTCTGGGCTCGGCCGGGAAGATGTTTTTTTTTAATATTGAAGTTAAATGCATCAATCTGGTGCACTTTGAGAGCAACATTAAGAGATCTATGGATACATCTCTTCACACCCATATGAAACGGAACTGTAAACAGATTTTCTTTTTCTTTATGGATATTTACAAATCACTCCTTTTCAACTGTATTCTTGTTTTCATGTCATATAGTATTTCATAACTGTTTTTCATGTATGCTCTTGTTTATTTAACTAGGCTATAATGATCATATGAAGGTGTGCCTCGGAAATAATTGTTGACGAGTGAAGGAAGCAGGACCCAAATGCGGATAACTCTTGAGAAAACCCTTTATTTTAAGGATAAAGGATAAATGACAGACAGAACAGAACACTCTCCGGTGAACTCGGTCACCAACAAACAATGACCCAACACTGAACACAGAAAGAGACACGACTAAATACAAGAAGGGGTAATCATGATAACGAGAAACAGCCGGGCAGGGGAGGAGAAACACAAGGACAACAGGTGAACACAATCGGGTAATCAGGGAGGGAAACAGACAGAAAGCAGACAGGCAGGAAACGGGGTGAACACTTAACACAATAAGACAGGAAACCCAAAGACAAGAAAAACACCAACGCAGAGAAAACTACAAACGTGACCTAACATGTGAATTGTGACCAAACCGTTTGAGACCCACTGAGATAACTTAGAATAAAGTTAACTATCTAAACACTCAGTCCTACACAAATACAATACTTTAAGTATTGTTTGTGTAATATTTAATAGAAGGTACTTCTGTTTGATATAGGTTCTGTTTTCTCTATTGTTACTATAATAATAATAATTCATTTATTTTATATAAGCGCCTTTCAAGGCTCTCAAGGTCGCCATACAAACACATAAAAACAACACAATATATAACACCAGCATAAGAAACATAAACAAGACAATGCAGTATATACATCAATCAAATAAATCATTACTGTGCTGTTAAAAGATATATCTCCTGTGACTTGATCACACTGTGTACCAAGCAGGTTTGGGTTCTGAAAATAATTCATATATTTGGACACAGACGCTGGTGACATATCTAAGTAAGTCAAAATGGGTGTAGGGGGTGTTGAAAGAATGTACTTTGGCCTTACTTTAAAAGCGAATGAATACAATGAAATGCAAAACTAAACATTTTGAAGGTAAAGGTCTTAAGTCAAGTTAACCATTCTCAAAACAACTATAGACCTACTATACCATGATACTTTATTGTAGGATCAAGTCTAAAGGTTATCTTTCATCATAGCAGCTCCATTAACAACATCATAAAGGACAAAGATTAATGACAAGAACAAATATGCGAAAGACAAACACACCAACAGTTGACATACGTCCACATATGTGTCACTCTTACCTTAACAGATATTCCATTGAAATGCAGGAGTCCAGTTTCTCTCCCAAGGCTGCTGAAGAAGGACATGAACTGTGAAAACATGAAATACACCCAAAACAATGGGTGTGTTTTGGCTGCATGTTTTGGCTGCATGCCATGAGGGAAGTGGATAGATCTGAGCACCCAGAGTTGTGACAGTATAGGGCGGTTAGTTTTGTACACTATTCCTACTTTTGCAAATCCTCTTTTGAATTATTATTTGTACAAGAGAGATTAAATTAAATGTATGATTTTCAAGTGTTTACTATTCTTTAAAAATCAAATAATCTTATAGCAATGGGGATTTAGTGAGCAGAGAGGCATTACAAATGGTTTATCTTTAATTGTACAGCAGTTAACAATCACAGTTTCACACAAGTTTATTTATATTGCACCTTTCAACACGAGGCAATTCAAAGTGCTTTACAAAGACATTAAGAGCATACATTACAGAATAATAACAATACATAACGCCTCGTTTCTGTTTCTTTTTTATCCTCTTTTTCCTTTTTATTTTATATATTTTCTTATAACTAATGCTGTTGATATATTGTAATTTTAAGGGTGTCTATTACCATCTGGCCGGGGACAACAGCTGGAAGTTAGCCATGTCGGCTAAAGCTGCTCCATTTACTGTTTTTGTGACAGTTCATCGATGGGGACGGTCCATATTACATTACATCGCATTTAGCTGACGCTTTTATCCAAAGCGACGTCACAATAAGTGCATTCAGCCAGGAAGACACAACCTTGAAGAAAACAGAATCATAAAGTACATCAGGTTTCATAGAGCCAAGTATTTCAAGTGCTACTCAACTGGCTATAGATAAGCCAGTCCTTTATTAGTATATAAGTGCTTTGTAAGCAGTTCTTTGTTAGTAGTTCTATCCTCGAGGTGGAGTCGAGAGAGATGAGTCTTCAGTCTGGAAGGTGTGTGAGCTTTCTGCTGTCCTGATGTCAATGGGAGCTCATTCCACCATCTTGGAGCCAGGACAGCAAACCCACGTGTTTCTGCTGATGGGAACTTGGGTCCCCCTCGCAGCGATGGTGCAGCGAGTCGTTTGGCTGATGCAGAGCGGAGTGCACGTGCTGGGGTGTACGGTTTAACCATGTCCTGGATGTAGGAAGGGCCAGATCCATTCGCAGCATGGTACGCTAGTACCAGTGTCTTGAAGTGGATTCTAGCAGTTACCGGAAGCCAGTGGAGGGAGCGGAGGAGCGGCGTGGTGTGGGAACATTTAGGAAGGTTGAAGACCAGACGAGCCGCTGCATTCTGGATGAGCTGCAGAGGTCGGATGGCACATGCAGGTAGACCAGCCAGGAGGGAGCTGCAGTAGTCTAGGCGTGAGATGACGAGAGCCTGGACCAGAACCTGCGTGGCTTTCTGGGTCAGCTGGGGACGCATCCTCCTGATGTTGAAAAGCGTGTATCTGCAGCAGCGGGTTGTAGCAGCGATGTTTGCAGTGAAGGACAGGTTGTTATCCAGGGTCACACCCAGAGTCCTTGCAGTCTGAGTCGGGGAAACAACAGAGGGGCCGATGTTGATAGTCAGGTCAAGAGTGGGACAATCTTTTCCCGGAAGGAAAAGCAGTTCAGTCTTGTCAAGGTTGAGCTTGAGGTGGTGAGCGGACATCCACTGAGAGATGTCAGCTAGACGAGCAGAGATGCGTGCGACGACCTGGGTCTCTGAGCGGGGAAAGGACAGGATTAATTGGGTGTCATCAGCGTAGCAGTGGTATGAAAAACCAAGCGGGCTAATGACTCTCCATTTGGGAGAGAGCAGGAGACCAGTGCCCCCTCCTCTGCCAGTGGGTCTGGGTGTATGGGAGAAGGAATATGCTGTGGAGAGAGCTGCTGGGGTGGATGTGTTGAATGGAGTAATCCACATCTCAGTGAGAGCAAGGAAATCCAGGGTCTGCAGGGAGGCGGAGCCAGAGATGAAGTCAGCCTTAGGAACAGCTGACTGGCAGTTCCACAGGCCGCCTGAAACTAGATGTTGGATCTCAGTGGAGCACGTGGGATAGACGAGAGCAGGCCGGTTATAGCGATTAGGAGATACACAGGGCCAGTGATAATTGCGAGAAGACACATGAACAGGAATGGAGAAAATACACATGATTATAGCCTGAGGGGCTAGAAAGCTAAATAAAATAAAATAAAACACCAGCGGTAATTAGCTCAATCAGAGGAGGATTTGCCTCCTCTTTGCCACTCCCGCAGGACTCTAATGTCTTTGACTCCCGCAGGACTCCAATGTCTTTGCCAGTCTTTGACTCCCGCAGAACTCTAATGTCTTTGACTCCCGCAGGACTCCAATGTCTTTGTCAGTCTTTGACTCCCGCAGGACTCCAATGGCTGACGCTGACGCTCCAGGAAAGAGCTACCTAAAATGGACGCCTGATTGCTGAGTTCTCACAGCTGTGGGGCCACGCCCCTCTAATTAGTTCTCTCTCTACAGCTGATGGGCGACAGCAGAGTGGCCCTGCCTATATTGTAATGCAGGCTAAGTAACAGGTTCACTTGAGCAGATCTGAGATTTAAAATCTCTCAAAAGCACCGTTTTAGCTACAATAACTACAGAACAATTATACAGAGTAGAATAAATTAAACAGAGAAGTCAAATTAAACAAGAATATAACTTACAGTGCTTGCTGTGTCAATAGGTAGTGTCGTCACCCGGTCTATATGCACACTGAGTTCTTCAGATTTTAAATGCGGTATTTGCGTGCTTTTTAGCTGAAAGATGACAATAATGGTGCGTTTCCACTGCAGCGGGTAGCTCGCTTTAAGCGTGCGGGGCCCGTTTTTGGTTGCGCTTCCACTTGGCCTAGTTTTGGCCCGGGGCTACTTTTTCACCTTTTTTCTGGCCCGACTAAATCGTGGTTCTAGGGCCAGGAACAACCAGGCTGAGTCGGCTGAGTATGGTAAACTAGAGAGAGAATCGCTGGCAAGGGGGCTACAACTACAACAACATGAACATATTTGACCGTGATTTAATTGTCATACACGTTTCAAAATGATGCCGAAGTAACAACACACTGATACCGGTTAGTAACAACCAGATTAATGCTTTGACAAGTCTGCAGACAGACGGCAGGCGAAAAACCCTTTAAAATGCGTGTTTTCTGAATGGAGATCGGCTAAGCTAACGTTATATATGCTCCGACCGTCCACACTCACAACAACGGCCTACAGACATAAATAAACCAGCGACTGTACTCTCCATGACACAGGCAGTCTGTAGTTTGTACTTGTTTAACTGTTGTCTAGTTTTTCTCAGATATGAGGAGCTGTGAGCTCTGAGTGCTAACAGCTAACGGCTGTGTTGTTTCTCTGGGGCTCTCATTGAAGATGACGTCACGGCTCCGCCTACACTGCGTTACTATAGTAACTGCCCCAGTTCCTAAACTGTAATGGAAGCGCAGCATTAAAGTGAGCCTGGCCTAATAAGGCCTAACCAAACCGAGCGAGGCCTGCAGTGGAAACGCGCCTTTAGTCACGCTGTTGTACTTCACGCAATCAGCAGAGTGGCCCTGCCTATATTGTAATGCAGGCTCGAGTGCCCACTGAGACCTGAGTAACAGGTTCACTCAGCAGATCTGAGATTTAAAATCTCTCAAACGCTCCGTTTTAGCTACAATAACTACAGAACAATTATACAGAGTAGAATACATGAAAACAAAACGTGTAAACACCAAGATAAATACCCAGGTACTTTAACCCTGCCCTTTTCCAACCAAGGCCCCCAGGTAACAACAAGCTGTCAATGCTGCCCTCTCCTCCTGCTAAGGCAGCACCAACACCTGATCTGCCGGACTTTGAAGCCCCTCTTTAGTTTTTCACCTGCTGGGCCCAGAGTGAAATGCTTTGGTGAGCATAAACTAGAGGGGAACAGGCAACACCAGTGTGATTGTGGTGAAGTTGTGACTGTCCTGGACAAAGTTGTAGGGGGGGTGCCATATCTGGCAGGAGAAATACCTGCTCTGCTGAACATGTTATAGAGAACAGTCGCAAACAGGCGTTTGTTTCATCATTTTAAGATTGGCTTGAATCAATGTTTGAAAATGAATTCTTCATATGATAAATGAGAGGTAACATTTTGTTTATGGTATTATTTCCACACATTTCTCTCCATTCTTCCTTCTGCCAACGGTGTCGCAGTTTCTCGTCTCTCCCGTTGTTGTGCTTAGTGCGTACGCGTGGGTTAGAGTTTGCGCGGAGGACCGCACGTTTTCCCGTCAAGTTAGTATTTTATGAATCTCAAACATTGCGTAGAAACTGGCGTACGCCATTTTTTTTGAGCGTATCCCTTTATAAATGAGGCCCCAGGCCTGAAGTCGAATAGTCCATTTAGCTTAGGATCCTTCCTAACGGAGTGAAATGATCCGGAAGTCCCTCAGTGGCAGCCATGATAAGTGCCGTTCCAATTCTCTAGATCAGTGTTTTTCAAAGTGGGGGCCCGACCCCCTGGGGGGCAGCCAGGGGGCGCCAGGGGGGTCACGCAAAGTTTGAGGGAAAGGGGAATTTTTTTTTAAAGTTACATTTTTAAATGTTTTAGATGATATTAATCTATGTATATATCTATGTGTCCTTTGATGCCAATCTGTTAATATTTTTTATATATTAATATTAATATATATATTTTAAATCACACGACCGCCCTTCAAGCCAATCAGAATCGAGCTGCCGCTACTGAGAGTGAAACTGAGTATCTGCTCAGCTTTTGGAGCAAGTGAGAGCTATATGTTTCGCTCTGCAGCTGGATGAGAGCACGGATGTAGAAAGTATTGATGTGATATATATATGTATATGTAAATGTATATGTATATATATACACAGTTAGCCAGTTAGCCATCAATGTTTAAAGTCATAGGGGAATACTTTTTTTTTAAAGGGCTAAATATAGAACAACCAGTGGCGACTGGTCATTAGGGGCAAGTGGGGCACAGCCCCACCTAGTGTCAGCAGAAAGTATTAAAATAATGATTACAACAAAATGCAAAAAATAAATAAAAAAATATATTATTATATAAAATATATTTTAAGATCATGTTTAATCATCTGATTCGTCTCATTGCTGTTTTAGTCTGTGTTCTTCTAATTAGTGTCTCCAGTGTGTGCCTATTGAGCTGTTTAGAGCCATGGGCAAAACCCGATCCTGCCCCTCACTGTCTAAGTGAACGGTGACTGCAAAAACTACACTGTGCATGCTCAGAGTATTTTCCTATTTAATGTGTGTGGCAAAAAATAATGACCATAGGGGCAAAGTGCTGCCATCCCCACCATACGTCATCTCACATCATTCAGAGCTGATTGGCTGTAAGTACGTGTGCCGCGAAAAGTGTGGTGTGTGAAGAGGAAGAGAGAGAGCTGCAGTGAGGCGTCCTAAAACCAGGAAGTAAGCTGCGCATGGCTTCCCTCCACAGAAAAGCAACGAGATTTCTCCATAGGATTTTAGGAAATAGCTCAAAATAAGATCTGTGGGAAACGTAGCTGTTAGATAAATGTACGTTTTGTTCAGCCGGATAATATCCACATGTCTACTCTACTTTTATCATTTTCGAATCAAAAATCTATTGATTAGATTAGATTTATGACTTTTGAAACTACAAGAAGATAAGGAGGACTTTTACAAAAAAGTAAGAGATGTTTGTCCAGAAGGGATAGGCCAATGGACTTCATCTTCATGTCAAGGTAAGACTGCAATTGTATTGAAAATGGGATCTTACTAAGAGAGAACAATTCAATATTTAAATGATAAAATAAATTTTTTTTGGGTATCCTTCTGTTGAACTGTCTGTTTAAAAGTAATTGAAGCATCAGACAAAAAAGCTTTTGGAAATAATATTATAATTTGATTTAATATATTTGTAAACCTGAAGAGTCAGTGCCAGTGCCTCACCAGTCATGAACCTCTCTGCAGAAGCTTATAGACATCTGAGTTTTTTGTGCCCCACCACTTTTGTACATATAGAAACGCCACTGAGAACAACAGTGCCTATAAATGTTGTGACTGACTGTAGAGTTATATTTCATACAGCTTTGTTGTTATATTTCTGTATGGTTATTCCCAGTATCCCGCATATTATAATTCACCGATATTGTTTCTTGTCATATCCAACTTTAGGGTCCATGGGGGTTTAGCAACACCGAGTTACACCAGCGCGGGTGAGTCATCTAGTGTGTCATATCTATGGCCAGAACAGTCCTGACCGGAGTCACGCTGCGTGTGTCCTCAGGAAACAAGCTGTTTACAAGTAGTTCCTGCAAACATCCTCTGATAAACTGCGATGTTAACAACCTCATGATGACCTCGTAGTTTTTAACTTAGGATCAAACCTGTGTTTAGTCTAGAAAAAGATAAATGTGTGCATTTTATTATAAAGTTGTGTATATTTACAGACCGTTGCAAAAACTAAGAAGCTTATAAACATCAGGTTTAAAACTAAAACAGCTTTGAAACACAATGAAAGATGTTTGGAGTTTTATTTGAATTATTCATTTAAACTTTTTGTCTAAGAGAAGCTGATTTGAAACCGTTGTTAGATATAGTTACGGCATTTCCTGTTTCTGCCGGAGAGAGGGGAGGCCGTCCCAAAGCTTGCTGCTGTGTGGCTACAGACGGAGTTCACTCCATCACGGAGGGGGAGGGTCGAGGGAGTGGTTTGGGATTGGGCCTAAATGTCCTTCAACATGACGCGCTGAAATCCATTTCTGGGTCACTACCGGAGGACCGAGGATTTGAGGAGTCGAGGAGGGGAAATGTGTGAAATGAGACCTGTGTCTCTGTATTGTACTGCTTCCATTAAAAAAAACATGTCAAAAGCTGCACATGGTATTATTTATATTTAATTAACCTCCTTGCCCTTTTCAGCATAGCAGGCTCCATTTGAGTTTTGCGTGTAAAGAAAACTGAATATCTGAATTTGTTTTATCGTCCATCCCTCCCACACAAGTTAGAACCAATGACTTGAAAATGGAAAAAAATCAACGAAGTGCCGCTTTAATGGGTTTTATATAACAATTGAGACCTCAACTGGATGGAAATAAGAAGTGTGACGGATTGTGTGTGTTTAAATTCAGATTTAAAAGAGTCAATACTATCAGTGTAAAATTGCACCAATAAAGGGATGTTTATGCAAACACATGTTGTTGTCCACTAGGGGGCAGTATCCCTTCTTAGAAAAAGATGTACTGTTGTCTGCATGGTGGCTGACATATTTGAATTTAAAGAGACGATGTGTTTATCAGTCTGTTATACCCGGAGAGAGAAAAAGAAAGATAATGAAGACATTGATCGGGCAAACGTCCCATTATGTTTTAAGGCACATGGAGCAAATCATACCATATAAGCACCAGCAAGCTCAATTCCTGACTCATCTGAAATAAAAAACCATTTCAGATCACAGATTATTTTTTGGTGAAATTGATAACACATCGTCACAAAGCTTTCTCACAGTTACATCAAGTTCAGCGACTGCAGCTAACGACGTCAAAACATAGCTGTGAAAGTGCAAGACTTTAAGACAAACGTACTGACAATATGGTTAATGTTTGTATCAGGCATTATAATACTTGACAAATACAATAGTATAATCTAAACAAATACAATACAGTACAATTTGATGGAGAACATTAAGTCTTTAAATTCTCCCATTAGAAGGCACTTAACACCTACTTTTATGAATAATATGTCACATTGATATACAAAATGTACAATTGATTTTTCATAATAAGGCACCCCTGTGTAGGCTGTATGTCACATTTCCAAGATCAACACCTCGACACCTCAATCATTTTTCTTCATAGCACTGAGTGATTAAAAACCTCCTCGATGGCTTCACTTTAGAAACTCATTCTCTGACATTTACTGCAGGCCAAAGAACTCCAACAATCATCAACCTGAAGATGTGTTTTAATCATTGCCTGCTCATATAAATTAAATAGTTAATCAATAGTTATTCTAGTTTTCCATCTACAGTGTGCATGGTCTGGTGTAGAACAACTGAAAGGTAAGGAGAGTATTCCCTAACCCTAACAGAATGATATTTCAAGTGGCTTTGCAACATCAATTTCTCTATGTTGAGATATGTACAGGGAATAATATTAAACACATGAATGACTAAATCAAATCGGACTGATTCGAATAACTTCAAACCTTATTGTTCTCGGTGTAGATGGACTCAGACGTGAGCACTTCTAAAACCCTGGCTACAATTTGTAAATATCTTAATATGCTCAAAAGTGCGATCTTTGGGGCTGATTTTGTACTTAATGTCGGAGTGTCCCTGTGCCAGGTGTGTGGCACAGTGGGTTAGTGCGTTGGTGTTCGGATCAGGAAGTCACAGGTTCAAACCCCACTGCAGTCAGCATGTCGTGTCCCAAATTGAGTATCTAAGTCGCTTTGGATAATGTAATGTGTTAAACTACATTTGCAATCTAATCTGCAAGTCATTTATGAGAATGATGTCCCAATCAGTGTAATGGGGAAAGAGTGGATTCTCCAAGCAGTTCTCACACAATGTTTGTACCCTCATATGCAATAAATGTTATTTTTAGCAAGCCCAGGTGACGTATTATAGTACAAATCTGTGTTGGAGGACTTATACTATACAATAGTACAAAAGCAGTCCTTGTTTGCATGCTTGTTGATTGTGTTGTCTAGTGTGACTTCTGAATTGTTGGCTGTCTGTCGTTGTCTGGAAACACAGAGAGTGAAGTTCTGTTCTATTTCAATAGGTAGCATTACTCAATCATTGTCTTAGGTAAAGAAAGGGAAACGGTCGGACCAGAAAAGTTCATCGGCGAATGTCAAACATCGAATGGCTGTTGACCAGTTTCGTGGTTGCTGCACGTGTTGGCTTTGTATCATCTGCCGTGAAACATTTGGATTTTGTGCTTGTCTGCCAGCAGCATGGTGACATTATATTCGAAATCTCCGTCGTGGACTCCCGTGTGTCGGAAAGCTCCGGCCAAATGGTTTTCCTCCCAGTAGTGGTGCCAGTTTCCATACTGGTCTGCGCCAAACCCAAACACATTGACCTGGACGAGGAACCAAAACGAAAATGTGTCACAAACACAGTAGAATATCATGGAGACACAGGGGTGTTCACACTTTTTTCACCGAGGGCCACACACAGAAACATATCGACTGGGCCGCTCACGAGAGGTATATTGCTTCATAAGTTAGAAACATCAATCAAATGTAGGTAAATTATGGTTGATATTGATGAAAAAAGCTCTCTGTAGGGTTTCATTCATTGTGTTGGCACATTCCTTAACACAGAAGCCTCAGATTGATTATAATAAGAGGGAATAGGAAGGGTAGATTTCAAGGTTGTTATGGAAATAAGTTATTGGGCTTTTTTCTTGTCAACTAAGATTTGTTAGAACATGTTTTCAACTTTAATTTACTGAATTTATTTGAAAATTGGGCTTATTAATAAATGAATACTGTGTTATATAATTGAACATATGCATTTAAGAAGTACAATTGCAGCTGTTTAATTTGTGGGCCATATTTTATTTAATATTATACTTTTGGAATTTGCTGAGGGCCAATTCAAAATGGTCCGTAGTTTGGACGCCCCGGCACGAAACACTTCATCATTAGTGATGCGTACCGATACGCCGAACCGGTACTGGACTTGTAAAAAGTTTCGGTCCAGTCCGTCGGGAACCGGTACTTGGACTCGCAAAAAAACTAGCACTTACGTATATTCTCCTTTTTGTTCTAAACCATCTAAAACCTTCCATCGATCGAGAAATTTGCGCTGAGAAAAGACGAAAAACATCGTGTCGGCTTCTGATATGGCGGCCATTACTGAACTCACGAAGTCTCGCAAAATATCGCAACTGCTCGCGAGATCTGTGTGACGTCAAGGGAAGCAAGCGATGTGATTGGCTTAGACATAGTGGTCGCCATATTGGATATTTTGGTAGTGTAGCTAACTCCTTTGTTTGTGAAATAAATGTTTGAACTTTGTAGTAGTTCACTGTCGTTGCTTCATCAGTCATTTGTAGACTAAGTGGCAAAAAGTTTTGTTTTTTTTACATTTGTACTTTGTAGAGAAATGTGGACACAAGTTGGAAGGGAGCACAATAAACCTGACGAGTTTGAATTGAGTTAATTTTCAATTGATAATTAGCTCACAATAAGTTCACTTTAGTTACTCACACAACTTGACACAAGCCATGGGTTCAGGTCCGGACTTATAAGTCCGGACCTGAACCTCTGGACTTGAGTCCGGACCTGAACCTCTGGACTTGAGTCCGGACCTGAACCTCTGGACTTGAGTCCGGACCTGAACCTGAATGTGAGTCCAGGTACGCAGCACTATTCATCATTAATGGATTTTTTCCAGCTTTCACATGATGTCAAATTCTTTTAAGAGTGGCTAATCCTGGTCTTTAGATAAGGGTGCTGGAGAGACACTCCCCAAAAAGCAAACAAGAGAGGTTGTTTAGTTTCAACCGAACTATTCATATCTCACACTGCACTGTAACTTTTATTCATGTATTTTGTCTTTTAATGTTTATTTTATTATCTTAGTTTTTTAAAATGCCATTTTCTTAATGTCTTTCATTTTTTGAATTGCCTTGTGTTGAAAGGTGCTATATAAATAAACTTGCCTTGCCTAGTTTAACTTTAATATATCTATTAAACAATAAACTCCAGTGGACTTTCCAGAAATAAAAACACAATCAAAAATCCAATATAACTATTCTGTTCAGGCAATTTACTGTCAAAAATAATTGACCAAATAATACACGCACGCACGCACGCACGCACGCACGCACGCACACACGCACGCACACACGCACACACACACAGTATTCTGACAGGAATTTCAGCAGGAAGTGTTTATGAAGACTCACCTCGTCACAGATGTGCAGAGCGAGCAGTAAACTGAGGAAACCTGTAGAAGGATATCGTCCGTGACCTTCGAGCCAAGACTCGTAGACGTATTTGAGAAATGTTGGACTGTAAATCAACACCTGCAAAATCAGTGGATTTGTTAAAAACTCCTTTGTTATTTACTGTGTTGAAAAAGAAACAGATATACCGTACAGGTGACTGAGGTCAACATTTTGATTAATAGACAAAACCATGAACTTCACCAGTTTTTTTGGTTGTAAAAAATATTTTATGAAATGTTATATTTAAACATGCAAATGAGGCTTTATTCTATTAACTATGTTACCTTTGAATAATCCAGATTTAAGAATATTTTTTTTGATTTGGTTGACATATTTTGGTCAAAGACTTAGACTTAGACAGAGGAAGCAGGCTTACATCTTTCTATTGATTTTCACCATGTTTTACAAAAAAAGGGTTTATTTAAATATATACAACATTAAAAGCCTCTGTTTAAAACTTTAGAATGCAGTCAGGACTTTAATATACTACATGTTGTTAATGTTAGTGATACTAAAATGGAGATTTCTGCAACAGTATGAGAAAAAAAACGAATTTAAAGTGAAGTGCACCTAAAAAATGATGAAGGATAGAATAGAATAAATAACGTCTGCAAAAGTAATGCGATATTCAATTCAACAAACTGTATGTTAACCTCTCTTTGACTCACCTTATCTTTATTTGCCTTTATCCTTGATGTAACAGCTGTATATGTGCTGGAAGATAAGAAAAACATAGCAGGAGTGTAAACATTTGGGCTTTAATAAACTTGAATATCCCTGAAATCCATGAACAATTGTGAAAACGTTCACAGTGTGAGCTTCTATGCATTTCTGACTTAACCTAGGACACACATTCACTTACATGATGATTTAAAAAGAATAGGCTTAGTGTTGGGTCACATATGTTGATGTTGTTGTTTGTTGAATCAATCGTCACCTGAGAGCAGTCAGGGTCAAGGGCGCTGGAAGCGGGGCAGGGGGCATTGGCCCCCCCACCACATTGTCGCAGCAGCGGATGCCGCGGAACATTGTACACATCCCGTTTCAATAATTCCCCTCTACTCCAAAGTCTCATCTAAAACGCGATCTGATCTAGTTGAGTATATGTTGTTATTTTTGATTGTTATATTCAATCTCATTAGCTACAGGCATTTTTGAAGCTTGTAAAGGGAAGACCACAGCTCGCCTCTCACTCGCCAGTCGCCACCCTGCTGTTCCACAGCGCCGCCCCCCCTCCCTCCGCTGACATTATGAATGTAAGGCATAGTAATGATAGATAACACGGCAGGGTCCGTTACAGTTTGTTTTCATCTGATTTCAAATAAACAAAGTCTTGGCTTTCAGGATATTAAACTTGTTTCGGCAAAATCAGGTGATAAATATAACTTTGAAGCTTCGGCTTAACTACAAGCGGAGAACGGAGTAACTTGACGTCACAGCGGGCAGAACAACAGCCGGCGTTTCTCCTGAGGGTTTTCCCCGGGAAACAAACGCAAAAATACACAAACACACACACGTAGGCCTACACACACACACACACACACACACACACACACACACACACACACACACACACGCACGCTACGTACGTACGTCACGTACGCACACACACACACACACAGAGAAGATGAAACTTTAAAAGGCCTTTTTCTCAAAATGAGGACTCGGTGACAGTCGTTATATAATGTGACGTATTTTGCTTAATATTTGGAGTACAACAACAATCCTGATAACATCAGAAAGCTAGGAATATCCTCTTTCCAACAGTGTGTACAACTCAAAATGTGTCTTTGGGTTAATACGACTGATTTCGATTGAGCAGGTCACTTTGCATAAGGTAAAATACAGCAGGCAGACATAACAGGAAGAATATGTACATTTTAACCCAATCAAATAGGACATTGTCACACCGTTCAAATGTATCTACATACTGATATACACCTGAACATCAGCAGGAGAGGACTCTTTAAAGTAGAGACACTACATACTGATATACACCTGAACATCAGCAGGAGAGTACTCTTTAAAGTAGAGACACTACATACTGATATACACTTGAACATCAGCAGGAGAGGACTCTTTAAAGTAGAGACGCTACATACTGATATACACTTGAACATCAGCAGGAGAGGACTCTTTAAAGTAGAGACGCTACATACTGATATACACCTGAACATCAGCAGGAGAGGACTCTTTAAAGTAGAGACACTACATACTGATATACACCTGAACATCAGCAGGAGAGGACTCTTTAAAGTAGAGACACTACATACTGATATACACCTGAACATCAGCAGGAGAGGACTCTTTAAAGTAGAGACGCTACATACTGATATGATCCTGAAAATGTAAACCCAGTATGTGCTCTTTAAAGCCACTAAAATATTCCACAATGTGCCTGTGCAGACTGAGTTTGAGAAGTAAATGGATGGCATACCAATGAGTGGAATGAAAAGTAATGACCACATTGTGAGATACTATCCTGACAAATGTTTCCAATTAAAGTTAGTGTTATTAAGGCTATAGCAATGTCACTCATTGAAATTCAAATATTATACAGACTGGCTTTAAAGTGTTTCTGTACAATATAACCTACCAACCATTTTGTCTTCATTTTGCCGTGAATGAATGTGAAAATGGCCGAGTGTCTACTGGTGCATTAAATTATCCAGAACACTTAGCACTCTAATGTTATAAAATGCATACTTCCATGCGTGAAATGTTTGCATTGAGAACTGCAATCAGTCCCTTTGTCATTTTAAAGAGGCCATTTTCTATTTAACAAGATGAGAAAATGTAAAATTCACAGCCCTCATTTGAGATCTAACGGCTGTTGGGTTAACGCTGACATTACTGCCAATACTCTGAAATGTAATGAGGCAGAAAGATTGCTTTGGAGTTGGACGACAACTATAGGAAACATTTGGATTCACTCGTCCTTATACAGTCTAACATGTTGGCACGTGTGAGCAGCTTTTTGAAAATTTTTTGGACGTCCAGTAATCAAGCTAATGATCACGGTCATTGAGAATGAAGCAGCTGACGGGGAAATGTACTGGAAGATTAACACAGAACGATTATTCTTATACAGCCATCTGACAAATAGGAATACTGAGTGAATGCTGTTATGACAATCTGCTAGTTAGAGAGTGTGAATGGATTTGGGGGGAAGCAACACACGATGCACAGTAATGAGTTCAAAGCTATTTAATATATAAAGACAGTTTTTAGATTGAATTGAGAAATGAAGCTCAGCACAAGTTCAACCAGGAAGACCTTCTTTACTCATTCATTTACTATTTCCATGTCACTACTCTCTCTCCTCTCAATAAGTGATCGGGGGCGTCACTCTCCAGCTGAACCAATCACTTCGCTCTATTCTCACAAGCCTATCATAGCGCTCTGCCAAACCTTTTAAATCTGCTCTCCCCCTTCTGACATCTGTCATTTCAGGTGACTCGATGCAACACTCCTCCACCCCTTTTCACCTCCTGTCCCTCTGAATCCAGGGTCAAGCTAAGCCCCTCCCCTTCAGACGACCCCAATTTTCCATCCCACCACAGGGTCAGCGAAGCCCCTCCCCTTCAGACCGAACCCAACTATCCATTCACCATCACCAGGGTCAAGCTAAGCCACTCCTCTTCAGACCGACCCCAACTATTCATTCACCACCACCAGGGTCAAGCTAAGCCCCTCCCCTTCAGACCGAACCCAACTATCCATTCACCACCACCAGGGTCAAGCTAAGCCACTCCCCTTCAGACCGAACCAAACTATCCATTCACGACCACCAGGGTCAAGCTAAGCCCCTCCCCTTCAGACCGACCCCAACTATCCATTTACCACCACCAGGGTCAAGCTAAGCCACTCCCCTTCAGACCGAACCAAACTATCCATTCAAGACCACCAGGGTCAAGCTAAGCCCCTCCCCTTCAGACCGACCCCAACTATCCATTTACCACCTCCAGGGTCAAGCTAAGCCACTCCCCTTCAGACCGAACCCAACTATCCATTCACCACCACCAGGGTCAAGCTAAGCCACTCCCCTTCAGACCAAACCCAACTATCCATTCATACCACCAGGGTCAAGCTAAGCCACTCCCCTTCAGACCAAACCCAAACTATCCATTCACCACCACTAGGGTCAAGCTAAGCCACTCCCCTTCAGACTGACCCCAACTATCCATTCACCACCACCAGGGTCAAGCTAAGCCACTCCCCTTCAGACGACCCCAACTATCCATTCACCACCACCAGGGTCAAGCTAAGCCACTCCCCTTCAGACTGACCCCAACTATCCATTCACCACCACCAGGGTCAAGCTAAGCCACTCCCCTTCAGACCGACCCCAACTATCCATTCACCACCACCAGGGTCAAGCTAAGCCCTCCCCTTCAGACCGACCCCAACTATCCATTCACCACCAGGGTCAAGCTAAGCCACTCCCCTTCAGACCGACCCCAACTATCCATTCACCACCACCAGGGTCAAGCTAAGCCACTCCCCTTCAGACCGAACCAAACTATCCATTCACCACCACCAGGGTCAAGCTAAGCCCCTCCCCTTCAGACCGACCCCAACTATCCATTCACCACCACCAGGGTCAAGCTAAGCCCCTCCCCTTCAGACCGACCCCAACTATCCATTCACCACCAGGGTCAAGCTAAGCCCCTCCCCTTCAGACCGACCCCAACTATCCATTCACCACCAGGGTCAAGCTAAGCCACTCCCCTTCAGACCGACCCCAACTATCCATTCACCACCACCAGGGTCAAGCTAAGCCCCTCGCCTTCAGACCGAACCCAACTATCCATTCACCACCACCAGTGTCTAGACCCCGGGGGGGTTTCATCGGATCGGTTCTCCCCTCCCGAATGATACTCCTGCACAACGGGGCCGAGTCGCCAAAACTCCATTACATTCACTTGTGTATTCCTGGCAATAAATATGTATTCTTACAGCGTATTACTATTAAGTACTTGTAGAACCGTCCCTTTCAAGCAACACCTCTCACATTAAACATAATCATTTGATCCATTAAATGTAAGGAGACATGGACGCAGCTTCATCATCAGATAAGTACACTTACTGTTTGATGGTTCCTGTGGTCAGAGCACTGATGATCCACTGCAGGTCTAGAGTTTTGAAAGGAACCAGCACCAGACACGTGTTGTTCTCCAGGTCTATCGCACTCTCTGGATACATGACATGATGTGTTGTTCTGGAGCCAACATCCTCCTCAAAACCAGACGTGGGACCCTGGTTCATTCTGAAAGACACAAAAAGCAGAGTCATTTTCTGTCCGTTTTTTCACCATGTTTTTCTTTGATTTGATTCGAACGTGTAAAGCAAGGCAAGTTTATTTATATCGCACCTTTCAACACAAGGCAATTCAAAGTGCTTTACAAAAATCAAAGACATTAAGAGCATTCGGAAACATATTATTAAGTAACATGAATTATGATACTGAGCAGGACCTGTGAACTCTTTGTTGTTATTTCTTGTCATTGTGAAAGCTATTTATTTTTCGTTGTGTTGTACCAAAAAAATTATTGGTTTCCAACATGACGAACATGACGCTGATGACGATGACCAAATATTTTATTTTCAAGAAGAATGTACACTAGAGGGGGACCAGAAAAGTTTTTTTAAAGGTCCCATGACATGCTTTTCTGGTTATTACCCGTCCCCTTGCGCAAAAGTCACAAACCCTCAAAGTACACCCTGTAGCGAGAAAAACTCTGTAATAACACAGAAAATACTATGCTGCCCCAGAACGCCTCGTTGGAGATTTTTTCTTTTTCCATTTTTTTTCCCCTGGGTATAGTGACGTAACGGTTATAGTGAAGGAACGGTTATAGTGACGTAATGGTTATAGTGACGTAACGGTTATAGTGATGTTACGGTTATAGTGAAGTAACGGTTATAGTGACGTAACGGTTATAGTGACGTAACGGGTATAGTGACGTAACGGTTATAGTGAAGTAACGGTTATAGTGACGTAACGGTTATAGTGATGTTACGGTTATAGTGACGTAACGGTTATAGTGATGTTACGGTTATAGTGAAGTAACGGTTATAGTGACGTAACGGTTATAGTGACGTAACGGTTATAGTGACGTAACGGTTATAGTGACGTAACGGTTATAGTGACGTAACGGTTATAGTGACGTAACGGTTTACTTAACGGTTTAGTGACGTAACGGTTATAGTGATGTTACGGTTATAGTGAAGTAACGGTTATAGTGACGTAACGGGTATAGTGACGTTACGGTTATAGTGAAGTAACGGTTATAGTGACGTAACGGTAATAGTGACGTAACGGTTATAGTGACGTAACGGGTATAGTGACGTAACGGTTATAGTGAATAACGGGTTATAGTGACGTAACGGTTATAGTGACGTAACGGGTATAGTGACGTAACGGGTATAGTGACGTTACGGTTATAGTGAAGTAACGGTTATAGTGACGTAACGGTAATAGTGACGTAACGGGTATAGTGACGTAACGGGTATAGTGACGTAACGGGTATAGTGAATAACGGGTATAGTGACAAAACAAACGATTTATCTAATTACACATCTGAAAAGGGGTGGGAAGAAGTTCACACTTATTTAATCCCACCCCTTCTCCCAAAAACTAAATTATTAACCTTTTTCTTTTAACAAAATGTATTTCTACATACAATATACATTTACAATTATGAATAGATTATATCATTATTACTACAATATATATATATATATTTCCACACGACTGCCCAAATCGAGGTTTATTTCTAACCACATGATGCAACATTTGGTTTTTTTCTTCTGCTAATCCCCACAACCAACAAGTCAGCCAAAACACAGCGCATGAGAAAACAATATGCAAATGTCGAGACAAAAAGCTCCATTTGCCCAATTTCCCCACGTGTTGGACCTCCAAATAGCCATGCAGGGTTCATTCAGAGCTCAACAATCACCACTTGGCAAGCAAGGCATGGCTATTATTATTTCTAATAATACACACTCAAGCTGCACCAGTAATTGGACAGCATATCGTTTGACAGTGGGAATAGGCATTGGTCAGTGACAGGAAGTGGCACAGAGGAGCAGAGGTGGGAAGTAGTGGAGTACAAATATAATATATATAGGGACATTTTTCTGGTATCAGTACTTTACTCTACTACTTATTTTTCTGATGACTTTTACTTTGACTTCTTACATTTTGAACTCAAATACCTGTACTTTCTACTTCTTACATGTTGAACTCAAATACCTGTACTTTCTACTTCTTACATGTTGAACCCAAATACCTGGACTTTCTACTTCTTACATGTTGAACACAAATACTTGTACTTTCTACTTCTTACATGTTGAACACAAATACCTGTACTTTCTACTTCTCTCATGTTGAACACAAATACCTGTACTTTCTACTTCTTACATGTTGAACACAAATACTTGTACTTTCTACTTCTTACATGTTGAACACAAATACCTGTACTTTCTACTTCTTACATGTTGAACACAAATACCTGTTCTTTCTACTTCTTACATGTTGAACACAAATACCTTTAATTTCTACTTCTTACATGAACCCAAATACCTGTACTTTCTACTTCTTACATGTTGAACCCAAATACCTGTACTTTCTACTTCTTACATGAACACAAATACCTGTACTTTCTACTTCTTACTTCATTTTTCCTTGTACGATGTGAGGGTCTAAGGATAGAGGGTCTAAGGACAGAGGGTGTCGGTTTTTTCTCATACTGATATTCTGAACAATCTGTGCTGTTGTATTTGCTGTAAAGTGTCTCTAGTGTAGGCTATTTTTATTATATGTACAGCACTGTGGCTCGACCAAAAATCGTTTATAAATGTGCTATATAGATAACACTTGATTTGATTTGATAACCCTACCTTTCACTTGATTTATTGCCATGCTTATTGAGTAATGGATAACAAGGTAAGGACACGAAAAGGGTAACTGCACTCCCTTACGGTTACATAAAAAAAAGACGTAATCAGATTGCTTGTACGATGTTAAAATAATTGGGATTATGGGCAGGATTACAATGAAACAATACATTTTACATTTTATTACAAAATATGTTTCTCTTTAAGACAGCATTGCTCTGTTGTTTGACAAAATACACTTTAGTAAAAAATATCTTATTGATATTTATATTCTATGATATTGATTTGCGTATATGATATTAGGTAACGGAAATGAATCAGGTATTGTTGAAATGAAACTAAGATTAGGTTACTGGAGACATTTTTTTTAACAGGTAATAAATTGTCACGGATTATATTTCACATTTAGTCGACAAACCAATGAATCCACTCCTTTTACAGTCTTTTTACAGCTGTCTTTAATGCAGTGGTTCTCAAACTTTTTCTGTCAGGCCCCCCCTTGGGAGAAAAAAAAAGGCGGGCCCCCCCAACACAAGTCAGGCTCAGTGGCGGCGCCAGAGATTTATTTTGGGGGTGCTGTAGGGTAGCTTGATGTTCCATAGAGGGTGCTCAAACATTTAGGGTTTCCCATTAATGTCACGGGCGCTACAGAGGAATGTTCTACTGCAACACTCCCCACACACAGTGTACCCGCGACTGTTACAATGAAGGCTCGATAATCAGCTCGCGGCATAAGCAGGGGTAAAGTGCTATCTTTATAGGTGGTGTGTGGACCTCACATAGGGGGGTCCGGGGGCATGCTCCCCCGGGAAGATTATTTTTTAAATATTGAAGTTAAATGCATCAATCTGGTGCACTTTGAGAGCAACATGAAGAGATCTATGGATACATCTCTCAACACCCATATGAAACAGAACTGTAAACAGATTTACTTTTTCTTTATGGATATTTTACAAATCACCCTTTTAAACTGTATTCTTGTTTGACTGTCATATAACTATAATGATCATATAAACGTGTGCCTCGGAAATAATTGTTTACATTAATGGTGACCAAAACGTTTGTGACCCACTGAGATAACGCTGAGAGTCCTTTAGCTCACGGAGTCTCTCAGTCTGACAGCAGAGGACTCTCCTCCACTTTGTTGTTGAAAAAACTCCTTATATCTGTTAGCGTAGCTCGTTAGCACCAGAAGCTAACAACAACGATCTCCGGTACCGGCGCGCTCTCTCTCTCGCTAGCGCACACAAAATAGCTTGTTCCACACACACACAGAGCCGAGCTTTAATAAAACACAGAGACCCAGACGAAATAGTACTGCATCATATTATTTTCGAATCAATTATTTTTGAAATTATGATTTTTTTTTAATCTTTTTTTTTAATATAACCATTTTTCCTCCTGGTCTCTCACGCCCCCCCTGGCATGCCTCTGCACCCCTCAGGGGTTGCGCACCCCCCACTTTGAGAACCACTGCCTTAATGCAACAGCTCACTAAAGCCTTCAGTCTCAGTGGAGAGAAGTGTTGTGTCACCAGTAATAAAGCTGCCACACCAGAGGCGTCCGTGGTTATTATCGACACAGCGCTGATTATTATCAAACTGCATCACCAGTCGTATCATTCTGGAGGGAAAGGAGCTGTGCAGAATAATGATGAGCACATCTACAACTCTCTCAGCACAGACTGTTCGGTCCATTTGACATCAGACAAGGAGAGACGGAGTGAAAGAGCAATTTAATTTACTCTCTATTAACAAGACATGTGTACTGTTTCCTCTGGCCGCTGTACCAGCAGTTTGCAGCTGCAGCGCGTTGCTTTGCTGCTTTATAGCCTAGAGTAGAAATGCACTGATGGAAGAAGAGAAGTATTGGCATAAGGCAGTGGTTCCCAAACTTTTTCAGTCGGGCCCCCCTTGGGTAATTGGAAATATTTTCGGGACCCCCCCCAACCCGGTTCCCATCTATATTGGGAGGATTAATTAAAGATCCAACTATAATTTTATATTTCATTATGCATTACACATGAACAAAAGTGCTTGTAATAGATACTGTGAATTAATTTGGCCTAATTCAAACTGGTTGGCCTTCTTCCCAGAGTAGTAGATTTTTAAATTCAAATTTCTTTAACGAAAATATATGAATTAACTACTATTTCTACTGCAGGTTGCAAACGATCACATCACTCCATTCCTATTCCACACTAGCTTATCAATGACTTGTGTGCTTGCTTTCCCTCGCAGATCTTCTCAAAGCGGGCTGTTGTTTTGAGACTGCCCCTCTCAGTTCATTCTCAATGTTCAGCTTTGATCTGTATTTGGTTTTGATGGCAGCAACAGCAGAAAAAGCATATTCACACAAGTAGGATGTTGCAAAAGGCAGCATTATGCCCACAGCTCTCTGACCAATGAGATATTTTCGAGCAGTGTTTGTTTACAATTGAATAATAATAATACATTTGATTTATATAGCACACGTTAAAATCAACGTCATCTCTCAAGGTGCTTCACAAAGCTAAAAGGAGAACATAATACAATCTTCCCAGATCCCCCTGCAGTACCTCCGCGACACACCAGGGGTCGCGCCCCACAGTTTGAAAACCACTGGCATAAGAGTTTATGGTGCAATACCTCAGTGGGAAAAGAACAGCTTCTGACAGGACTACATTGGTGGGTTTCTCTCCTAATGGTAACTACAGCTTCAGGGAGTTTAGGAATTGCTCACCAAATGGATCCCTGCTGTCCAAAGCAGATGTGAAATGACGGCAGTGAGGGCAGAGGAACACCATGGCCACATATCAAATAGCATAATGTGAAGACTTCGTCACTTCTGCAGCACATTCAGAGTGTCTTTGCAGGTTGCAGGAGTTTTTCCTGAGACTTTGAAGCTGCAGTGGGGGACATATACATATATGGAACAACTTCCCGTCAAATTTGCAGAAACTGTCCCCATATGCTGACGTGCAAGAGACAGGAAATCTATGAAAAAATGATGCTACTCTGCCTCCCCCCAGTGCCCATAATGATATTAGTTGGCATATCTGTCTCATGCACTACTGTCAGGATAAAGTGCTAGTTTAAGCAAATATGATAAAAGTTGTTTTTTGTTTAAGTTACTAACTGCAGCTTTGAGGGAACGATACATAATGCTATTTTCTTACACACAACCAGAGATGGCAAAAGTACACACATACTTTACTCGAGTAGAAGTACAGATACTCGTGTAAGTACTGACTAAAGTTGAACGGCAAAGAAAATGTCATTTATTCTCAGTCTTCAAGCATTTCTTGAATATTTTACCCCATCTTTATGTAACTTCACTTGAGGTCTGTAAAGGATTGCGTTGTTCTTTCCATTTCTCATTGCAGCAATCAATGTTACATAATAATACAAGTGTGTAAGGGCACTCAAAAAGCTAACTGTTAGGTGGATTCAGTGGACGGCGTTTTCACTTAATCTTGAGGGGGCGTGCGGCGTCAACTGCTCCAAGGAGGCCAATATTTCAGATTGCTCTAATCAATATTCAACTTCTGCTCTAGTGCAGGAAACTTGAACCTTGAAACATTTGGGGATGATGTGTTCAGCCTTTGAAAAGTCCATCCCACCAACACATGGTCTGCTCACGCACAGGAAATACAATCAGGAAACAATGTGAGGTTAAGATAAGATACGATAAGATAAGAAGTACGTTATTGATCCCAATATGGGAAATGTTTGTGTTGCAGCAGCATAAAAGACGTGGCATTGCACAATAGAAATGAAAAAGACTAGAAATAAGCAAGAAAGTAGAAAATATACATGTTGAATTTACAAATGAAGAATAACAAGATATACAGTAAAGCAAGGTATTATATATACACAGTGTTGGGCAAGTTACTTCCAAAATGTAATATATTACATATTACTTATTACTCTCTTTTGAAAGTAATAAGTTACATTACAAAATGACTGTCTCTGAAATGTAATGAGTTCCATTACTTTAGTTACTTTTCTAGTTACTTTCACCAAAATAACCGCAAAAGAATGGCTAGGTATTTTAAATGCAAAAATGTAGTTTAGTGCAGCTCATTATACATCCAGTGAAGGGCAATGTGGTTTAGCATAACAACTGTGTAGGTCCTAAAGGCTACTAACAACTTGTATTCCACGGGTTAGTTGAATACTCGATTCTGATTGTAACTTCTTAACATGTGACACGTTGTTAATACAGTCGTACAGACCACTGTCAAGGACTATGCAGGTTGCTAAGGAGGATCAAGAAAAAGAAAGGAAAAGAGGTTAAAAGACGGAGTGCTGGACGTCAGATAAACCACCAGAAGAAGGCAGAGAGGAAGTGAACACTAACAGGACACGGACTGGGCTCTGTAGTGTGTTTAGTATATGGCCGTGTACAGGCCCGGTTCCAGAACAAAATGACTCGGGGTGCCTCTGAGGTTACAGGGGCGCAGCAGTAGCAGGTTTACATGAGCAATAGTGGCCGGCAACAGCAATGAAAAATAGCATTGATGGGTCCAATGAACAGATTATGGCCTTTGTTATGTTTTGAAACCAAGCAAGTGAGAACATTTCAAGTGTGTTAAAAGTGCAATCCTGAAATATTTCATATAGTCCAAAGTGGACTGTGGCAAAACTGTACTGATAAAACAAATGAGAACATATTGGAAATCAAGGCAAATATTATTTGAACCAGCTCATGGTTTGAAATGGCAAACATTGAAAAGCAAAAGTATTATTAAAACCATGTAGCCTACTAAATCATCACTTTGGTCCCATCATATACTCTGGGAAGAGAATATTTACTGTGCTTGAAAACTGGATCACATCATCATCATCATCATCATCATCATCATCATCATCATCATGTGAGGTTGACTTTGTGACCTGGAGATCATTTCTGCTGCAACATTAGCTTGTTGATAAGCTTGGGATATGATATCTTTTTGTAGCCATTCGTGGTGAAGGCATCTGTGCTATTGTATGCATTATTTTTGACCCAACATTTCTACAGGCATGGCAGAATATGGCAATATTTTCACATATTCTAGCCCTTGTCTATTTGTATACCACGAGCTGCAAAATGACCACCTAACCCCACTGTACAGGCGGGTACTTGTTTAGATATACCTGAGCAGGCTCTGTTTTGCGGTGGTATCCTGGCTGGCACCTGCGGGCCGCAGAGGGGCGGCGTAGTTTCGGGCAACGAAGAGTGCTGCTCCGGGGTTGAGGGCTGCGAGTCCACAACGGAGAGTAACGTGATGTCCCCATCTGACCCGTTGCTACGGTCTGCAGTAGATGCAGTGTTGCTGGCGTTTAGTGATGGTTGCTTTAACCATTTTCGTATAAATGATTATCCACAGATGTGTGTCACTGCTGTGGAAGCACTTTGGAAATGATGCACGCGCAACGGAGCAGGGCACGCGCACCTGACACAATTTGTTGTTCGTATTTTTCGCTCCGTTCTCTTTTTTGAATAGAGGGTGCATAACATCCAACTGCCCCGAAGATCCCGGCGCGAAGCCTGAAGAGTAAACACCAGGTTTACTAATCTACCCGCACAATTTGTCTGGTGTCGGAATGTCTCGCTATGTTAGTACATTGTTAAAAAACAAAACACCATTTAATTTCGGGTAAAATGGTTGAACTGCGTTATGAGCATTGTAACGGGTAATATATTACTCACATTTCATTAGTAATGCGTTACATTACTTCGTTACAGCAAAAAGTAATATATTACTGTAACTCCGTTACTTTTGTAACGCGTTACACCCAACACTGTATATACATACATATGTGGCAGAAGGAATATTAAATATTAAACTGAATATATAAATGTACAATGTACTTCTCTGCCTGAGGTAAAGAATGTTTTTAAAAAGTGAAATGGTAGCTCTGGAGAATCATAACGTTTCGAGTATTGTAACACAAAAAGGTTTGCTGTTTCTCGGTGGAGTGAAGGTATTTTTTAACTGTTGGCAGACATCTTGACAAGTAATTTTCAGCAGGCCTACATGGAGACTTCATGTACAAAGTGCCAGTATTCGAAGCATCAATCAACTTCACTCAACATAAGTGGCTCTCGACATCTCAAATACAAGTGGGTTTGAAATGTGCAAAGGTCTACTGTACAGCAGTGATTGATTGATGAATGAGTTTCATTGTTCCCATGCTTTTCAGAGTTGAAGCTTTTAACCTGTTCTGTCTTGATGTATTTTCAGATTTAGTTTGAACAGAGTGGGTCAATACTACAAGACTCAGATCAGATGGACTTCTCTTGACAAATTAAGAACAACTTGCATGAATGAAACCTCACTGAGGGAGGTATTTTAAGAGTTTATTTGATATCACCAGAGATGGCAACAGTACACACTTTACTCAAGTAGAAGTACAGATACTCGTGTTTAAAAATACTCTGGTGAAAGTAGAAGTACTGACTAAACTTCTTTACTCAAGTGAAAGTAAAGAGGGTTTGAAATGTACTTCAGTAAAAAGTACCCATAACTAGCAGCTGTTTTAAAGAGTACCTGACCTCCCTTTATATCAAAAGAACAATAATGTCATTGTTAGCTAATGAATGTTTCCATGCTGAACAACGGCAACATGACAACGTTTCCATTGGTCCCTCTTCTTTAGAGAAGACCAGGAAGTGATGGATACACGGATCGTGTTCAGATCAATAGGCACGCAGTGACTCTAAAGAATAATGATCATGCACCAACACACATTCAGACTAAAGGAACCAGCTGTTTGGAAATGAGAGAAGTACAAAGTACAGGTATTTGAGTTCAACATGTAAGAAGTAGAAAGTACAGGTATTTGTGTTCAACATGTAAGAAGTAGAAAGTACAGGTATTTGGGTTCAACATGTAAGAAGTAGAAAGTACAGGTATTTGGGTTCAACATGTAGGAAGTAGAAAGTACAGGTATTTGAGTTCAACATGTAAGAAGTAGAAAGTACAGGTATTTGGGTTCAACATGTAAGAAGTAGAAAGTACAGGTATTTGTGTTCAACATGTAAGAAGTAGAAAGTACAGGTATTTGTGTTCAACATGTAAGAAGTAGAAAGTACAGGTATTTGAGTTCAACATGAGAGAAGTAGAAAGTACAGGTATTTGAGTTCAACATGTGAGAAGTAGAAAGTACAGGTATTTGAGTTCAACATGTGAGAAGTAGAAAGTACAGGTATTTGAGTTCAACATGTAAGAAGTAGAAAGTACAGGTATTTGAGTTCAACATGAGAGAAGTAGAAAGTACAGGTATTTGTGTTCAACATGTAAGAAGTAGAAAGTACAGGTATTTGTGTTCAACATGTAAGAAGTAGAAAGTTCAGGTATTTGTGTTCAACATGTAAGAAGTAGAAAGTACAGGTATTTGAGTTCAACATGTAAGAAGTAGAAAGTACAGGTATTTGTGTTCAACATGTAAGAAGTAGAAAGTTCAGGTATTTGTGTTCAACATGTAAGAAGTAGAAAGTACAGGTATTTGTGTTCAAAATGTATAAAGTAAAAAGTCGTCAGAAAAATAAGTAGTGGAGTAAAGTACTGATACCAGAAAAATGTACTTAAGTACAGTAACAAAGTATTTGTACTCCACTACTTCCCTCCTCTGGATATCACATCAATGCATCGTGTGTGTTATGGGCTGCTGTTGTGATATTGCCTGCATTTCCTGATCACTAACTGACTTCAGGCCTCATTGCTTGGTTATCTACAGATTAAGCTAACGGTGTTCAAATTCCAAGGGAGCCTTTAAAAGGAACATCTGCTATCTTTTATGTGGATGTCTAATCAACGTTGATGGTAAATGTCGTCAATTAAAGCAATACAATTCTCAGCGTGTGGAAAATTGACAAAACAGTGTCCGCAGTGCCTACATGTCCCAGAATGCATTGCAAACAAGCCCCTGACAACTTGCTGGACCTATCATATTCAAATGTTTATTTAACATGCACTTGACTTGTTTGCAGAAACAAGTCTGATTGTATAGAAGTCTATGAGAAAAAATGACATGACTTTTTTTTTAAACATTTAGTCTACAAACTAAAATGTCCATTTCTTTTAATGATCTTATCATGATAAACACTTGCAATCCTTCTCGGCCCAAACAACTAGAAGCCATTGATGGGAACTTTGTTGATAGAAACGTTGCCCACACACTCTAGAAGTATTTGATGAAAACATTGTTGAAAATAATCCTGTTGATGTCCGCTTTCTCAATCAAAATAGAAACAACTGATTTATTTATTGTATTATTCAACTACATTTAAAGCTCCTTACACACCAAGCCGATTTCGGCGTCGATAGATGTCGGGCCGTCGATGAGCGTCGTGTCGCCCTACTCAGATTAGTGTGTCCTGCACCGTTGTGTCTTTACGGCCGTGCCGACACCTTCCGCCTACATGTTGAATCGGTAGGCTGTCGACCAAAGAAATCACTCTGATTGGCTGTTCAGCTAGCGAATCAGAGCAAGAGAAGTGAAACAGAAGTGAGGGACCCAAACAAACGATTAAGATAGGTAGTTCAACATTTGGACAACCTATGTTGCAAATGTATTATCTTTTCAATTTCCACACGGCATCTATTGCACGTCTGTCCGTCCTGGGAGAGGGATCCCTCCTCTGCTGCTCTCCCTGAGGTTTCTCCCATTTTTGCCTTTAAACTGGGTTTTCTTCGGAAGTTTTTCCTTGTACGATGTGAGGGTCTAAGGACAGAGGGTCTAAGGACAGAGGGTCTGAGGACAGAGGGTCTAAGGACAGAGGGTGTCGTATTGTCATACTGATATTCTGTACACACTGTGAAGACCACTGAGACAAATGTAACATTTGTGATATTGGGCTATAAAAATAAACATTGATTGAAGTAGGTAAATGTGAGATTTCATTGAACTCCAGCTCTCGACTCAGGTTCGGGAAAGCCCCGTGAGCTTCTCGCTGTAGAGTGAAAATGGAACACGCTATTTGTTGTTTGTTTATATCACGCAGTCTGTTCTTCTTCTCTCGGTTATCACGCAGTCTGTCTTCCGGTTGTTGTCTCTTTTGAATGACGAATACACACTACCGCCGCCTGCTGGTAAGGAGAGGTATTGCCACTCACGCATGCGCAGTTCGTACGTGCTACTTGGCCGTCGGCTGAAGTCTTTGCGGTGTGTTCCAGTGCGACACATGGCCGAGACGCAGAGACGTGAGGCGACGTGAGGCGACGTGAGGCGAGGCGACGTGAGGCGAGGCGACGTGAGGCGAGGCGACGTGAGGCGAGGCGACGTGAGGCGAGGCGACGTGAGGCGCCGCTCCGTCGAGACGTGTTCTTTGATGTTCTTTTGGTGTCAGCTTGGTGTGTAAGAGACTTAAGAGTACACTGATTGGACAAGATAACACATTCTGTCAAAAATATTTGTATATCATGGCACAGTTGTGAATCACAATTGGTTTATGAAGCAAATGGTTGACGATTATTAAAGGGTTTTGCCTCTTTCTACAGATCTGAATATTTCCACACATCTTACAGTCATCCAGTAAGTCACGAAGTCTGGTCTCACTGATGGTTTCTTAAAGAGCTTGCGAGCGACATCTTTGAAGTAAGAGACAGAAAATGTGCAAAGAAAGGCCACAAGAATGGATGACAGTGACAGTACGTTTTGTAAGTCAAGGACTCTTAAACTTGACAATGACTTCTTAAGACAATTCTACAGTACAGTTTTCTCCCTGGGAAAGTCTTGCCGATACACGATTTATTGCATATTTAATGTCAAGGCCCGCGAGCAGGGTGTTGGACATGTTTCTTCTAATTAATATTAATTTGTCTTCAAAATGCTTAAAGGCAAGAACCCCAATGTTTCATAGCCAGATCACGCAGCATGTAATAGCCACCTAACACTTCAAAGGTCAGAAGCATTTCACTACCGTCTCATTTCTTCCCATCTCGCTGTTATCCTTTGTGAACCCAAGTGTGTGTCTACATTTTCAAATTGACTATGCTGTTCCAGCTGACTCTGACATAATTCCTGATGGGGGGGGCAGACACTGTGTACATTTGTATTAGGTAGGTGAACCAGAAAGTGGCAAAAGTACACACATCCTTTACTCAAGTAGAAGTACAGATACTCATGTTTAAAACTACTCTGGTAAAAGTAGAAGTACTGACTAAACTTCTTTACTCAAGTCAAAGTAAAGAGGCTTTGAAATGTACATCAGTAAAAAGTACCCATAGCTAGCAGCTGTTTTAAAGAGTACCTGACCTCCCTTTATATTAATAGAACAATAATGTCATTGTTAGCTAATGAATGTTTCCATGGTGACCAACGGCAACATGACAACGTTTCCATTGGTCCCTCTTCTTTAGAGAAGACCAGGAAGTGATGGATACACGGATCGTGTTCCAACCAATAGGCACGCAGTGACTCTAAAGAATAATGATCACGCACCAGCACACATAAAGACTAAAGGAACCAGCTGTTTGGGAGAATGAGAGAAGTAGAAAGTACAGGTATTTGTGTTCAACATGAGAGAAGTAGAAAGTACAGGTATTTGAGTTCAACATGAGAGAAGTAGAAAGTACAGGTATTTGAGTTCAACATGTAAGAAGTAGAAAGTACAGGTATTTGAGTTCAACATGTGAGAAGTAGAAAGTACAGGTATTTGTGTTGTACATGTAAGAAGTAGAAAGTACATGTATTTGAGTTCAACATGTAAGAAGTAGAAAGTACAGGTATTTGGGTTCAATATGTGAGAAGTAGAAAGTACAGGTATTTGAGTTCAACATGTGAGAAGTAGAAAGTACAGGTATTTGTGTTCAACATGTAAGAAGTAGAAAGTACAGGTATTTGAGTTCAACATGTAAGAAGTAGAAAGTACAGGTATTTGAGTTCAACATGTAAGAAGTAGAAAGTACAGGTATTTGAGTTCAACATGTGAGAAGTAAAAGTAAAACGTCGTCTTAAAAATGTACTTAAGTACAGTAGCAAAGTATTTGAACTGCACTACTTCCCACCTCTGGGTGAACCAGAAGTGGCAACAGATGAAGGAGCAGAGTCTCAGTGGTTTTAAAGCTTGGAGCTTTGTAATTAATAGGGTGAATATCAAACGTGCAATGTGGCACTCAAGGTTGTTTTGAGAACAGTGTGAGCTTTAGACAGCTTGCTTTTGTCCTGGAGCTCGAACACCTGACAGTATTCACTAGTTTCTGAGTGGGCTGATGAAACAGCAGCAGCCAAGGTCAGCAGACTAATATACGCTTTGATCTAAAAGTAAACTCCACTCATCAAAAAAGGGGCACTCGAGCACATTTTGGGGTTTTTCGTTCCCTGCAGTGTGTTATCGGTTTCTGTGGATCTAAATGTTACAAACAGGCTAATCCCAGTGTTTCTCTCCCACACTCCCCCAACGCCTGAAACGCCTCCATTGGACTCCTTTGTTTACTTCCCAAACACAGTGACATCACTTTGTAACAGTCACACTTCTATTTGCTAGCGCTCCAATCACAACAGAGCAGGCCAGCTAACCAATCAGAGCAGACTGGGATCTGGTTCATTTCATTTCATTTCAAGCCTTTATTTATCCAGGTGTATCCCCTTGAGATCGTTGATCTCTTTTTCAAGGGAGACCTGCTCAAGTAGTTCCACATGAAACATAGAAAAGGAAGGTGTGTAAGCTTTCTGCTGTCCTGATGTCAATGGGAGCTCATTCCACCATCTTGGAGCCAGGACAGCAAACCCACGTGTTTCTGCTGATGGGAACTCGGGTCCCCCTCGCAGCGAGGGTGCAGCGAGCCGATTGGCTGATGCAGAGCGGAGTGCACGCGCTGGGGTGTACGGTTTAACCATGTCCTGGATGTAGGAAGGGCCAGATCCATTCGCAGCATGGTACGCAAGTACCAGTGTCTTGAAGTGGATTCTAGCAGTTACCGGAAGCCAGTGGAGGGAGCAGAGGAGCGGAGTGGTGTGGGAACATTCAGGAAGGTTGAAGACCAGACGAGCCGCTGCATTCTGGATGAGCTGCAGAGGGCGGATGGCACATGCAGATGGGGCGAAGCCTGCGAGCTAGTTCAGGCAGTCAACTCGAGCACCAATGATACATTAACACGCACCTCGTCCCTCTGACAACCAACCAAACACATTCTCCTAAACACTCCGCTCTATTGAAGCTGCCAGGTCTTCCTGCCTCTGCCTCGCTATGCTGCTGCTGCTGTGTTTCAAGTTGCTGCTGCTCGCCTGCCCCCCCACCACCTCAGCTTCCACCTGTAGGCTCGGGGGATAGTTATCAAATCATCACTCAATGTTCTTTGTAAATCTGTGGAGTGATGAGGCCCGAGCCTAGACGCCAAACTCAAACTATATGCTGCTTCTAATAAACATATTAAGAACACGTGAGTTGTCTGACTGAAATACTGTAATGGCAACTTTGATATTCCAATGTCCTATATTGGTTTTGCCAATACTTCACAGGAGATTGAGTGATCCAGACGCAGATGCTCTCCGGTCTTGAATGCAGTTTAGTATGATGTTTATTAGAGTTTACATCACCAAGGTTTAATGATTCAGTGGATGATTGTAGTGTCTGTGAGCATCTGCAGATTAAAGCTGTACTTTCAAGATCGACTTTAAGCCCCGAATGTGCTTTTTATCTCTCCCGCAATGTTTTTTGTGTGTACTTTCCCTACGATTAGATGTCCAAATAAAGTGTCAGCAGGGCCGTCCCTCCTACAGGCCGATCATGCAGACTGCGTGGGGCCTCATCTGAGCCGGAAATGCGGCGCACCTATGCGCTGCCATTAGTGTTTCGCCGCGGCTCCACTAGCACCCCTCCACGACGCTCGCGAAACAGAGGGCCTCATCATATAACTTTGCGTGCGGCCTCATGTTGGCCAGGGACGGCCCTGAGTGTCAGCCTATCAATAAGAAGAACAGAAAACAGATCGGTTTGCTCTTCTTCTTCCCATTTTATACACTCGGTGATAGCAGCTAACCCCCGCCACCAAGTGTTCAAAATAATATTGCATTATATAATACAAATAAAATAAACTGACATGCCGACAAAACCCAACATGGCTCCCTGTGTGGGCCTGTAACTTCGCTTGGAGATTGTGATTGGCTGCTTGGGGTTTTCTACAATATGTTTCAACTGCTCTTGGAGATTATTGATGGGAAATACAACAGTAAGCCGGTTGAGTAAAGGCCTCCATTTCTCAGTAACACATGTCTATAAAGCTTTTGTTTACCTCAACACATTAGCTTCCATCAGAGTGAATGGATAACTTTGTGCTCGAGTCCTATTTGGTTGTTTACCTTTCTACTACTTCCTTGGCTGCTATGTTTGCCCTTCATGGCACGGTGTGCGGTCTAGAGTAAATAAATCTGAATCTGAAAATTAAGATTGCATGACCGCAGTCAGCAATAATACAAGGCAACCATTCCCAACAACGATCTGAATTAGAAAGTAAACAACAGAATGTACGCACAATTACTTAATAATAAAACAGCCCGATCACGTACGATACAAGTTTCTCGAGAACTATACATCTAAATGTAAGGATATGACAGGACCCCTGTTGAGCATAAATCCAGCTTGTCTGTCTGCATGCTCCTCTCCTACTTTAATATCAGACGTTGTTAAAAACAGTAGGAATAATTCATTGCTAAACACGTCAGAGTTGTATTCATATTTTAATTTATCTATTATTTTAATTTATCTATTATTTATTTATGTACATATTCCCTTTTTTTAAGTTCCATTTATTGTTTTTATAGTGTCTTGTTGTTGCGTGTTGGCACCTTGAGTCTGCTATAATTTCGTTGTACTTGTACAATGACAAATAAAGCTCTATCTATCTATCCATTTCTTCACACTGTGTGCTTTAAATAGATCTGATAAACACACACATTTCCCTCTGGTCCTTAAAACAGCATATTTACGAGTGCATCCATCCAAGAAGCCAAGCTACAGTTCAGACAATGGATGACAAACAAACAGAAATGGTGCAAACTAAAGTCACCTCACCTGCAAGAGATGACATTGGCAGCAATTTGAATTTAACACATTCGTAGCGTCACAATGAATCCCCCGAATACCGTGGGTGTCACAATAACACACGGGATAACTGAGGATGGGATTGATTGCAGAGTGGAATCAAAACACTTGAACATGAGGTCTCAATTGGGTCATTTTCGTAATGATGGACCTTTGAAAGTGCTCTTCTCGCCGAGCTATAATCAAGACAACAATTAGGAGGGATGGTAGCAAAACAAGCTTTCAGTGCACTGGTGAAGCTTGAGGGCGCTGATGGACAACACAAAGTGCAGTTTATGTGTCCTTGGTCAGAGGTTGTTGATGGGTAAGAGGCACTTATTCACGAGCCCTCTGGAGCTAATCGTTCTGGTACTAACGCTCTCTCAGAGGAAAGTTCATTTTCTGAATCTTCAACAGGTTTTCAAGGACTTCCTTACTAGTTATGAGACATTTTCAGATAACAGCTAAACCTGTGACCTAAGATTGTCATAACGACACTGTAGCTATGCAAACATGACAATAAAAGCCTGTGCAAGATGTGTGAAATCCCGGTTTTAAAGCCAATTTCAAACAGGGATTTCTGAGTCACATTTATGATGCGCCAACCTATTGCATTAGCTGGCTTTAACATCCATCCTAATGAAGCTATTTGCAAAGGCTTACATCATAGTATGGAATATAAGCATGACTGATCCTCAATTCAACAGAGTGAATATGAACGATGAGACAATCACGCATCTAAGGCAGCCTACTTCGTTTGAAATAAAAACGATCAGAGAAGTACTGAAAGAATGTCATTGCATGTGATCAGGTGCAAAAGAGATGTGAGCGATTACACATTTATTATTTGTCTAGATATGGAGAGAGCAAGATTTCATGAAAGTGGATTTTGTACAAAATGTTGCCCTCAAGCATGCTGCCCGAGTTTTGTGAAATATGTATTGGAGGGGTGCAACGCTCCAAATGTTAAGCTCAGGCTCGAGTAAATAAAAAGATCCAATCCATTGCACGGTCAGGGAAATGATTACTGAAGTGATACATCGAGTGAGGAGGGGTCGTTTTACTTATAGACCTCTACACAAGACATTTAGCGCTAAAGACCAACCGAGTAAGACTCCAAATGTAAAGCTGGGGCTCGAATAATACATCTAAAAAATACATAGTAGACAATTAAGGTAAAACCGTGGTAGCTATTTGGCGATTACAAAGAAGCCCCCGCCCAGAAAACCTATGGGATCCTTTTCTCATCGACCCAATACAATGTTGTCTCTATTGCTCTAAATGAGACTATACTTTCAAACAGTTGGATCATCGTGAAATGAAGAAGACTGGAAACTAGTAATTACGATTATAACATCGTCAGGGGAATGATAATGGAGAAAATTAATCGAGTGAGAAGTCTGGTCATTTCTTCCTTGACTATACTCTGAGCTCTAACCGCAGCGTTCACAGCGAGAAGCGTCCCAGAAGCGTCTCGGCAAAAAATAGGATGCAAGTCTATTTTCGACGCGAGGCGTTGCATAGCGCCGGGCAGGAAGTGGACATCCGTAGTCTTTCAAGTAGGAGGAGACATGCCAGTGTTCTCCTCCGGTTTACAGGCACCGTGTCAATGATATATATAGAATAATTATGATGATGAATGCATTTTTTTTCCACTAAAATACAGCAACACATCTTTGATTCGTGTCGTTTATAACTGGAATATTGACGCTGGAGGAGGTCGGACCAAAACCGCGGCGCAGCCGTAACGCGACGGCGCCGCGGTTTTGGTCCGACCTCCTCCGGCATCAAACCCTACCGGGCACGTTTCAGAAGCGGAGCGTCTTGCCTGCCGGCTCGCAGTTTTTGTTGATTTGGGCATACTTCCTGGACAGGCTACTTTGTACAGACAAAGTTAATAATAATTGTAATATTCCAGTTATAAACGACATGAATCAAAAATGTGTTGCTGTATTTCCACCGTCTGGTGGAATAGCACCCATTGAGTAGAGTGGCCGCGATCCTGGCGAACGCCGCGGGGCAGCCGTAACACGACGCAGACGGACCCAGTGGAATCTCGGCGCTTCCAACCAAGTAAGACAACAAATGTACATTTCAGGCTCGAATAAATAAATAGAAAACTGCATATTTCCTCTGCATGAAACTCCTCTGCTAATGGCGAAGGATAACTCTCGTCGTCTCCTGCAATCCTATCATTGAATCGGTAGACGAGGCCATGCTGTTGTCGCAGAGGGGGCTGGCAGAGAAGATAAGTGCAGTAATGTGGCTTTATAAAGAGCCAACATGTCACAGCATGTTCACAGAGCCACGCTGCGATCAACTAAGAAGCATGCACGAAGATGCTTGTGTGAAATTTGCTTTTGGATATTTAAGCGGCGCTCTGGTTACTCTTGATAAGATCTTCCTTTCAGCCACATCGTCATGAAGTACGCTTGCCATCAATCTTAACAGAGTCCTCCCACAACTTTTTCCATAGAGGCAGTTCAATTGGCAACTGATTTTGATGGAGTTGTAACCCTTTCTTTTCCTTAGCAATAACAATTGAGTTTGCTAAATGAGTTTGATACACATTTCTCTCAAATTAGGGTTAGGGTTGGGCAGGTACATGACATTGAAAAAAGATCTTCAATAGTCATTAGGGTTAGGGTTAGTTAGTTAGCATAATCATTATTACGAGGTATGTATGTGGAAGACTGCAACCACTACTATTTAGATATATGTAAGTCTATTTTACCTGCATCCTTTGGTTACTATAACCCTTTATGAACACAGTTAGAAATACACTACATTCATACAGTTTTGTACATTTAAAGTTTTTAAGTGTAAATATGCACATTGACATTGCATTTTATCATCGCTGCTACCTCTGCGTTTACTCTCATTTATTTATTTGTGACTATTTTTGACTGTTTCCTGTTTTATTTTGAAGGGTAACTCATCTAGTATCTTGTGTGGTTTTACTTCCTACTGGGGGTTAAAGTCCCCTACTGTACGTGTGCCGTTTTAGTTTCAAGACCCTGGTTCGCGGAGGACACCAAAAAAGTCCTGGAAAGACAAGCGTGGTGAAAAGCAATAAACACAAAACATTTTACAACATAACCTGAAACAATGAAACAAATGTTTAAGTCGGTATTCATGTAATCACAATGGTGTTTAAAAAGACAAGGATGTGAAACACGAAGGCTGGTCACCAGGGAAAAACAACATTCAAACAATGCACTGGTAGGGAAGACAAAGTGAAAAATCAATTTGGAAATACACAAGAGAGCAACTCATTAAAATACAGTTGAAATCAGGGCAGGGCTGATCAACAACAAAAAACAAGACGAGACACAAGCGGAGTGAACCTTCAAAATAAGACAAGAAACAGACAGAACAAAACCCAAAACGGACATTTGTAATGCAATCTTTAACTGCCATAAATGTTCAACTGCTGCAACTTATGATTACATTAGTTGTGTCTCTGTGGGGGAAACTTCTGAAGCAAATGGGTGTCAGGACTCAGATGCCCCTTTCACACCAACGCGTTTCCAGCTCCGGCTCGGAGCTGGAGCCTGAAAAGTACCGTTTTTTCCTGTTCACACCGCAGAGGCGCCGACTCTTAGCTCCGGAATCCGGTTCACTTCCAGCTCCAAAGAATTGTCGGTCTAGAGGCAAGAGCTTCGGAGCTAAGAGGCGGCGTCGATTACGTCTCTCTTACGTCGAGGCGGGGGCAGGGGCAGATTCGTCGTTGATGCTGAAGACCACAAAGAAGTCTTGCATTTTGCATGTGATGTTTGTAAAGTTCCAAGTGAAGTCGTCCCTTGTTAAGTCGTCCGATGCCTTCCAATTCGTTTCGTAAGAGGATAACCAAAGCGAACAGCGCTTCAATACAATCGGCCATTGTTGTTGTTGTTGTCGATGTGAGGGATTTCCGCGGTTTGGATTTTATGAAGCAGGCACGTAAACGGTGACGTCATGACGCAGCAGCGGCAGCTCTGGGCGGTGTGAATAGAGCGGAAGCAGAAAAGGGAAACCGGAGCTGAACCAGAAAAGCTCCAGCTCGGAGCTAGAAAGGGAAAAGCGCTGGTGTGAAAGCCGCAAGATTGACACGATGGAGAGCTGGAGCTTTGATGGCAAACACTGACGGTTTATTTGGAGCAGAACATTCACAAGACATGGGCCACGATCCAGAGATGTTCACAAGTCTTTTTTTGCAAGTCCAAGTCAAGTCTCAAGTTTTTGGTCACGAGTCCAAGTCAAGTCTCAAGTCTCTAAAAAATAAAAGTCTCATGTCTCTTCTGGTTGTAATCAGCCTTCTATTGTCTGCTGCTATGCAGTCTGTTAAGAATACTGCACAGCTATATCTAAGAAATGCAAAGCATGTACTGTGTTATTATCACTCCTATATCTATTAGCATACAGTATCAGCACTGATTAGTTGTTTGTCATATGATCACTTTAAACAGGCTATTGCAATATGAGGAAAAACATCACACTTTAGCTAAATGCAAACAACTTCTAAGCAAAACACTTCAGAATCAGAAATCAGTATCACAAATACTTTATTAATCCCCCGCAGGGAAACTGTTAAAAGTACTTAAAAGCGGGTAATGATTAACGTTACCGACCTGTTGTATGTCATGTCAAGAGTTGGATGTCAACGCCATTCAACTCAAACAAGTGTGACAAGCAAACATTCACTAATCTTTTCAAATATTCAGTTACAAAGCTAGTAGCAAGCTAAGTTAACATTACATAGCTGATGCTGAGCTAAACATGTTTGCTAACCGTCCATGCGTTAATGTGACTGACCTCTCCGGGTGAGTTTTCAAGTGCCTGATGAAATTCGACGTTGTTGCGCCAGCATCCTTGATTTTGATATTGCAGACTTTGCAGTGTGCTCCTTTTGTTGGTGCCGCCGGCGTTTTGTTTGAAGTGTTTGTAGTTGAACCTAATTACAAGCGGTACAGCCGCAGGTGTGCCGCCGGTCGCTATTGTGTTACTACGAGGTAGTAACAGAGGCGCGCACGTCTGCGTAATGAGCCCGGCTAAAGTAACTGGATGGCCTACCTGCCTGTCAGCCTTCCACCTGGGCACAAACTTATCTCGTGCCCTCATTGGTCATGTGCGCGTTCGTGTGTGTTGGAGGAGGCGGACTCTATAAGGAAGTAGCAGCCTCTAGCAGATTATCTCCGGTTGTGTATTTTTCAAATTCTAGCGATCTCGAGCCGGTTTCTCTCAAATGTACCTACCCCACCTTTAATACACCAAAAATAGAAAACACAATGATTGTTCACGAGTCCCAACACACAAGTCCAAGTCGAGTCTGAAGTCTTTTGGTCACGAGTCTAAGTCAAGTCTGAAGTCTCTGTGTGTGTGCGACTTAAGTGCGACTCGAGTCGAGTCCCCATCTCTGCCACGATCTGACCACATGGTAGAGATGCCAAACCAATTCTGAAGAACTAGTTCGAGGTTTTAATTAGTTCAGAGTGTAATAATCAACATTCTTCAATCGAGAGACTAAACAGCTGAGGACACTGAATCACATTTGTTGTCGGTTATGGCTCGGGGTCATCTACACCCCGAGAAGGAAGTGTTCCAGGTGTCCCACAACAATAAATATCTCTGACAGAGAGTTGCCCGGTCACAAACTGGCAACCTCAACAAAATGCTAGGGCAGCCCCTCCTTAAGGGAGATAGCATGCTGCCCAAGGCTGGGCATCTGCGTCCGAGGGCGAAGGAGGACAAATGATTCCCTGACAGTCTCAATGGTGGGAAAAGAGAACTTTGCAACGTGGATCTTAGAACAGCAAACTCCCAAATTAAGGCGAGACACGGCAGGCAAAAACATCGTTTTTCAAGTAGGCCTACTGGTCAATTTTGCGATTTTGTGCTATTTTGATTCTATAACATGTTTTCTTTCAGGCTTTTGGAAGGAAAATGTACAAAACACACATTTAAGTGTTTATTTTACTATAGTTTGTCTATTTGCGTCTGTAGATTTCTCCTAAATTCACCAAAAGTTAGCTTTCTAACGTAACATAAAGTACCGCGACCGCTGTGTGCACCATGTCATCAGAGATATCGTTGGAAAGCTCTGTCTCTCCTGCACAATCTCATCAGATCCAAATATGGTCATTTCCTTTGTATCAGCAACCAATCGTGAAAGCACAAAGGGGTCTTAAACCAAGAAACAAAATCTCATTGGCTGGTTTCAATTTCTGACAACGTGATTCGTTCAGATGCGTCATGTGATGTGCTAAAACACTTCCTGGTTAGCTTTCCGCTAGAAATTGAAATCTCAAAATGGCAAAAGAACGGCGAAAAAAACGTTCACAGAGAAGACGACAACAATTGTCACTTGCACGAAGCAAGGTTATACAAAAAAGAAACGACCCCGAATATCAAAAACCTTCACGGATATCATCCAAAGAACAGGAGGGGTTAGCTGGCGCCTCACTGCAATCTTTAAAGGCCGTTTTCTCAAAATGAGTTTTTATCTCCTACTCTGAGTTTGAAATGTCCACTCCAGTAGCACGTAGATACACCAAACCTTCCAGTTATATTCCTATCAATATTCTGAAGGCTTTTACTGAAGGGTTTGTTCATATATCATTCATAGCCTGAATTATATAACATGCTATACCTAAAAACGTGGCAAAAATTGATATTTTAGGGCTGTTGACATTATTTTCTGATTTATGGAGTGATAAAAAGAGATATCCAATATCCCTTCTGTAAAAGCCTTAGATACTAATATGACTACAAAATGAAACAAGGTTAGACGCTCGAGATTTCAATCCTGCAATTTCCCCACAGGTGAAATAGTTGACATGCTGAAAACCCAACCCCTGCAGGGGGGTCTGGGGAGATTCTCCCCCAGGAGATTTTTTGAAATACTAACATACAATACACATTCTGGTCCTCTCTTGAGAAGAAAAATAAATACATCTATTACTACACGACATATTTAAAAAAATGAATGCGATTTCAGTTTGTTGTTACTTTGTTCTGAAAGCTGAACCTGCTGCTCCACACAGAGAGAAGAGGGAAGCTGTGTGATTGACTTTACATTGTGGATAAGGGTGGATAGCCCCCATTGTTCTGTGTGTCAAAATGAAAGACAGCCCACACACCTATCAATCATCAAACCGTGGGTTCTTATCTCATGACGTGTTGATTTCTATCAACACGTAATGTTGTATCGACGTATAGAGATTTACTACAGCAAAAGTATACTCCGTCGGGGACTTCCTGCAACAACACCACGCCGTTATCTTGATTCTGATTGGCCAGAAGACATTATCAAAGATGTTCTATTGAGAAGATGATCACTACGTGACGAAAGTTTTCAAACCGTTTCTAGTCTTCGGTATTTCCAGAGAAGTGGCTACTGAAATCAATCTGACTAACTGCTGTCTGTGCAATTCTCGGCGCGAGTTGGCGGACTTTATTTAGCTTACTTTAAAATAATTGTTCATGTTGGGGCTAAGCCATTTCTTGGTATGGCTGTAGCCTACCCCAGTATAACCTGGCGCCGCCACTGAACATAATAAAACAATTACAATGTTGTATTCCCCTGATTAAAACAGCGGGCCCAAATCCTGGATGTGCGGGCCCGCCCCATGGGGCCCCGCCATGACGCCGGGTCTGTGCAGACGTATTATTTTAAGCAACACATTAAGTTGACGAAACACTCAACTCAAATGTAATAAAGTCAGATCCCCTCGTGTTTTAGATGGGGCAGTATCATAAAACTGTTGTACGCTTTCAAACACTCGGTAGTTTATTTTTTAACGAGTTGTTCTGTATTCTCAGGTGCAACTATGTGGCTTGTATCCTGGATTATATGTTTAAGTCATGGATGTTTAAAGTTCATATTTGTCTAATATGAGTTTACTTTTCAGTAATGAAGTATGACGCTGCGCTGTCAGTACACTTGTCCCTGTTTGTGATTGGTCAAATGTAGCTAACCCCGCCCCTTTCGCGTGAACGCGCTCTCAGCTGGAGAGAGAAACCCTGGCTTGATTTACCGAGTTGATAAGCAGCGTTTAGCGAGATCTCGTTTGTTAGGGTTAGTTTAGATAACTCAAGCATATCCAGGGTCTGTGGAACTGGCTTCGTGGCACAGGGCACAGGTGGCTGCAGAGCAGCGCTAATGTCAAAGACATTATATTTTTATTTTACCAGGATGCAGTTACACAAATATTTGGGAAGGCTTAGCCTTCCCTAGCCTACAGCACCCGCCGCCCCTGATAATTGGCATATTTAAACAAGCTATTTCATAGAACTTGTAATACAAAAAACAATTGCCCTAAATTCTCACTCGTATCATTGACAATGTTTTACTGTTTTTTTTTCTGTTTTGCTTTTATTTTACATTTCTAATTTTCTTTTTTAAATTGTTTTATTTGAACATATTTGAATTTGTTGTCAGCTTTAATTCACGGGAATTGTATTAGGATCGCTGTAGATGTTTTATCTTGTTCTGTATTTATTTTAATATTATTTTAATATTATTGTTGTGTTTTCTGTAAAGCACTTTCGGCTGCTTTGTGCATGAAAGGTGCTACACAAATAAAGTTTATAATTTATTATTATTATTATTATTATTATTATTATTATTATTATTATTATTATTATTATTATTATTATTATTATTATTATTATTATTATTAATACTATTACACTATTATGTAGTGTCTCTACTGGGACATGTCTTCAAAAATATCTTTATTGTTCTCATACTGCACCTCTTTTCACCCTCTGTCTGAAACCAGAGCCCAGTCTGCTCTGATTGGTCAGCTGGCCGGCTCTGTTGTGATTGGTCAACTGCTTAGAGATGTCCCGCCCCTTAGCCTATCACGTACAATGTGTTGTAGCGCTAGCCAATAGAAGCGTGAATGTTCCATAGCGATGTCACAATGTTTTGGGGAGTGTGTGGGAGAGAAACTCCCTTTGGAGGAAACACAGGGATTTCAGCCTTTGCAGACCATTTACATGCACTAAAACCAATAGAGCACATTACAGGAAAGAGAAAACCCTAAAGAGCAGAATAGGGCCAACAACGAGCCGTCAGTCAAACGTATTCTCTTTGTTTCTTTTCCATGATGTTGCATAATTTAATTCCAATTTGTTTCTGCTGCATTATTCATGCGTTCACACACAACTGCAGTTTTGTTATGCCTCTCATGTTTACGTTTCCATTACATTAAAACGATCACTATGCAAGACAAGCCGGTCCTTCCTTATCTCCACCCTGTGTGTGTCCGAGCAGCCGTAGAGATGAAGTGCGACTCTGCTATCTGTGTCTTCTTCAAAAAGCTAGCTGTACTTTCACATTTACCAGATAAAAGCATCGACTTTAAGCCTGAATGTATTGTTTATCTGAACACAAACTTTAAATGTTTTTTGTGTGTACTTCCCCTGCGATTAGACGTCCAAATAAAGTGTCAGCCTATCCTATCAATAACGTCTTACTTAGAAGAACGAAAAACATAATCACATTTTAATGAGGACTTCAAACATCATTATTCAAAATCCATCAAGCTTGTTTTTGCATTTGGCACATGCAAAGACTCTTTTTCAGACTCAAATCTATTTTCCCAATGCAATCTGCTGAGCAAAGAAGAGGATTTAATATTCATAGTGGTTACAAAAGCAGGCTTTGGAGGATGTGAGCAAAATACATAATGGATATTTGGAATAAAACATTAGTTCTTAGTCTCTTTTAACCCTCACAGGACTCGAGGAGGAATACATTTCTGGTCTCATAATGACATTGGTTTATTTAGTATCATTGTTATATAATATTATAATTCAAGGAGATACTACTTTACTTAGGAATTAGCATATTCCGCCACTGCAGATTGAAAGTCTGAGTGAGACTGTTTGTTTAGCCTTTGACATCCACATAAGCCTATTATGTTTTCAAATAAAGAAAACAGTTCTGCGGCAGAGAGCTCACCCACAAACCCCTTCAGAAAATCACCTTTCCATCTCTTCGCTAATTCACTCCCTGCAGAGCTGAGAATGGGTTGGATTACAGCGGGCGACAAACTCCTTTCCCTGCGTGTCGCCCCGAGGAGCCGGATAAACATTTCAAAACTCAAGCACCGATTTTTTTTTCATCTGCTGCTTGGTTAAGTCAATTCTCTCAATATGTTAGAGAGTGCAGAACGAAGGAGTGTGAAGGAAAATCCCCTACACACACATCTGTGCCGAGTGCATGCTGCGATGTGACAGAAAGAGATGAGAAAGAGACAGAGACGCTTTCACAGTGAGGGAAATAAAACGTTTTTCAATTAACTGATTAGGAATCAAAACAAATATTTGTTGAGTATTAGAATATGATGGATGTTTTGCGGCTCATATAATTGATCACTGCTGTGGAGGAAGGAGTGAAAACAATTGCAGAAATACGAATCTGTTGCAAACACACGTTTATGATACTTACACGTTTTGTTCAGCAGTATAATCTCTTAACACGACTTACATTATTTCTGGGGTGTAAATACAATCTCCAGTAGAAAAGAGTTAGGCTATAAAAGAACTACGGTACGGTCACATGAATTCACGTCACCACCGCTAAGCTAAAGGCCGCTAATGTTGGGCTATAAAGGAACTACAGCACGGTCACCAGGCTTGGAATTTCGTCATTTTAGGGGCAAGGCCATTTGGCCTTCCCGTTCACATTTTTTTTAAGGGCACAAAGGCCACATGACAGGGCACAAAGGCTGTTTGGTTAAATTACGCTGGTTAATCAACATGACTGAAAAGTGTAGCACTAACGTCAACACCAGTCGTTTTACCAACGGCTGAATAGCAATAGTGTTTCTTAAACGTATACGTTAAGTTCAGCCATAAACCACATAAGTCAGTCAGGGGTAGACAGTAAGGGTAAAATTGTATTGTCACTGGCCCCACCATTGTAGCCACTGGCCCGGAGCATTCGTCCACCAAAAAAATAATCGACTAATAATGAAGAAAATTAACACATTTGTTGCAATAGTAATGTATGCACCAACTATTACTACTTGTACTACAACATTTTAATCATCAGTTCTTCCTCATTTTCCTCAATTGTTCATCTTTGGTTTTTTAAAATAATGATATTGTGGTCATTGTTAAAAAATGTCTGCTATTATTATGAGTATTATTATTTGTATAATGCACTTTCTGCCTTCCGTCATTAGGAGTTAGACATGTAATGGCTATATGTAATAGATTAGATTAGAACCTTCATTATCCTAAACTGCTGGGACATTTCGCCAATACCTTTATATTGTCTACTCTTCACTTACTTGTCAGCATAGGTCGGCATTGATGTACAGAGCCGACAGAAGACCTTGTTTGTACTGGCATCATATTGAGAGGTGCAGCCAGTGACGCGTCCTGAAACCAGGAAGTAAGCTGCTGGTTCCCTCGACAGAAAGCAACGGGATTTCTCCACAGGGTTTTGTAAAATAGCTGGAAATGAGGTCTGTGGAAAACAAACCTGTTAGATAGATGCACGTTTTGTTCAGCCGGATAATCTCCACATGTCTACCCTACTTTTATAATTTTCGAATCATAAATCTAATCGATAGATTATAAAAGGGTTTCACCACCGCTAAGCTAAAGGTGGCTAATGTTTGGCTATAAAGGAACCACAAAACGGTCACATTACTTCACGTCACCACCGCTAAGCTAAAGGAGGCTAATGTTTGGCAATAAAGGAACCACAAAACGGTCACATGACTTCACGTCACCACCGCTAAGCTAAAGGAGGCTAATGTTTGGCGTGATGATGTTTAGTCGTCTCATTTAGACACTTGTCAGCAACTGCCGTTTTTCTTTATTCACCAGTGGGGTATTTACTGCTGTATTTTATGTCGGAGAACAAAACGTGAACGAGGGAACCAGAATTTTTTCGATATTTTGAATGTGGTAAAGTTACATTCTACAACTTTTAAAGCCAGCAGGAATGAAAACAATAAACAAATGTCATTGCAAAGGTCAGCAATCGGTGAGTGCACTGCAAATCCCAGCCCAGATGGAAGTGCTCACTGACCTTATGATGAAGTCACTGGAGTCGATGAGGTTCCCGTATCGAGACCCCTTCAGGTTCCCGGAGTTCCCCACCACAGAGCAGGTTCTGCAGCGTTCGGGCCTGGCGTCCATGTACAGAATCTCACCGGGGATGACTTGGAACAACTCGTCCACCACTTCAGTGAAGTTAGCCGGCTGCCTCTCTGACTGCAACCACTGGAGACACAGAGCTCAATCTCAATCTTCATTTATTTATATAGCACATTTAAATGTCTCCTATTATGCTATTCTCAGCCAATGGCATATATTATTGGTGTCAGATATATAAAAAACATGTCTATGATGTGTTTTGCTCAAAATACCAAACAGATCACCCATTCTAGCCTCATACCCCTTTATTTCAACCCTGTTACTAAAGTGCTGATTCTCGGTATATGTAGCTTTAAATTGCGGGTTAACCACAAGGTGAGTTCCTTTTTATTTCCTGCTTCTTCACACATACTGGGTGTTTCTCAATCGTGAGGATGCTGGCTTGGTAGTCGCGTACTTCCAAGTCACTTCCTTCAGGGCTTCGGAAAACGAAGAAGAATGGAACAGCCAAGTGTGCCATTCTCTCTCACGGTTTCAACATAAACTGTACCGAAAATAAATACCTCACGAAACTTGACCGAACTTGCTTTACTTTCACGGAACACATTTTTGGTGATAACAAACAAATGTAACATATTTACCAACACATGTTCTACGCCACTACTATGGGGGTTATTGCCTATCTTTATTCAAGAGCCTGGTCTTTAAATTTGAGAGCGTACTTTATTGATTTATTTCCCTCAAACCCTGTCCTCACACTCAAATAGTGCCTGCTTGCACTTAGATTAGATTTGCACATTTATATGTGTGCTGCGTCGGTTCAGCCATTCTCCGCAAGGGTTTTTTAAATTGGTCCGTGCGCAAAGCATTGTGGGGATTTTAAGGACGCAAAATCTACCCATGTGCAGCCTCGAAATTTCCCCTAAACCAAGGACGCGGCCTCGGTGGAATTCCAAGTATGCTGGAGATTGGAACAGTCCTTCGGCGGCACTCGATGACGTAGCATCCTTGAAATATTGGCTTGGAAGCCAGAATCCTCGAGATTGAGAAACGGCCACTCTCTCCAGTACAGGTTAGCTCTGAGTGTTAGCGATGCTAATGTAAACAAAGACCATATTACGTCCAAAACACGTCATGCATTGTTTCTGACAGCAACGTTTCTGATTGGGCCGTGGGTCCACATTTCAGATATTACATCATATCGGCAGCACATCTGGGTCAGCTCAGTTGTTCCCCCGTTTTTAGAGATGTGGGTACGGAGGAAAAGAGAGAGGGTTTTGTTTTCTGACACTTCCGGGGACACATATTGATGTATGAACGACATCAAAAAGTGCATTTTGCATGATAGGTCCCCTTTAAAAGCCAGTGCAAAGAGGTGGTTTTTAGCTGAGATTTAAAAAGTTCAATAGACTGAGCAGTTCGGATATGTACTGGGAGACCTCAGAGAGAGAGAGAGGGCCACTTTAAGCTGAAGTGATTGAACAAGGGCAGCGGAGTTTGAGACATCGAGCACATTTCAAAAAATAACCTCAGGGGCGCTTAGCGCGGTCTGTAGGGGCTCTTTCGGCCCTGGCCTTCTTCTGGTGGCTTTGAACTCGGAGAGACAGGAAATAAAAGCAGGAGTGTGTGAGTGTGTGTGTGTGAGTACAGTGTTCTGTTGTGCTGCTGGAAACACAGTGAAGGTTCTGCAATCTTTAACGCAGTGATTCATGCTCCTAATATCACTGCAGAGGCTTCTTCACTTTGCATACTGCGGGAACCATAAAGCACTTTCTTTTTATATTTGACAATAAAATATATTTTTACTGAAATATCGTTTTTAATCGTGGGACTAAACTCCCAGGTAACACATCTTATATTGGACATTCTTATCCAAGGCCATTATACAATACAGTTTGGTGATTGTGTGATGTTAAATGTGCCATCAGAGAATTTGGTTGCATTTGTAAAACTATTCCGAATGCTTGAATACAATAACAAATCAGATGTTCTATTAAGTTGTCTGAATTGAGCTTGGTGAACAAAGTTGCTTACAAATTGATCTGATTTCTGATTTCTTAAATGGCCAATTTCACAAAAGACATTTAGGAGCAAACTGGGAATAATGCTTATCCAGCTGCTGATATCATAGCGTATGGATTCAAACTGAAAGTATTATCCTACAGAACAGTACAGCTTACAGAGAATAGATAACATCTGATTCTTTACAACAAAAACGATATGCTCTTTGTTTACTTACATTGTAATCCTGCTAGTAATCCCCAATTTTTTGAAAAGTAACTAATCTGATTTTAAATGCAACTGTAAGGGCATAGTTACCCTTTTTTTGTATCCTGATAAAGTCCAACCATTACAAGTAATCCACAAAGCCTGAAGCTAATGTCTAATATTATGATCCGTTGAATTTTCGGAATATTGGGACGCAGATTAGAATTTTCGTTTAGCATGAAACACTTGAAATAACTAAAGGATAAGTTGGTACCACTTTACAATAAGACTACCCTTAAGAACCATTTATAAACCAGTTCTAACATAGTTTTCATACATCAACACAGGCTCACTATTTGGCAAGATGACTAAGCCTTATATTGGCTTCTTAGCGATAATCAACTCAGTGAGCAATGGATACCAAGGATGCTGGCTGAGGAAGAAGACGAAGTAAGCTCGGTAGCCAATATAAGGCTTAGCAGTACAGATACATGTGGGCTCACTATTTGGCAAGATGACTAAGCCTTATATTGGCTACTTAGCGAGAATCAACTCAGTGAGCAATGGATACCAAGGATGCTGGCTGAGGAAGAAGACGAAGTAAGCTAGGTAGCCAATATAAGGCTTAGCAGTACAGATACATGTGGGCTCACTATTTGGCAAGATGACTAAGCCTTATATTGGCTACTTAGCTTACTTCGTCTTCTTCATCAGCCAACAGCCTTGGTATCTGTTGCTCACTGAGTTGATCCCCCCCCTTCTATCTTGATGTTTCTCGGCTTCTCTTTATGACCATTTATTTAGGAGTTACTAACATGTATAGTTGCCAAAAGGGAGCCTTATTGTAAAGTGTGAAACAAATCACCATTTATTAATGAGTTACTACCATTTCTAATAAGACTTACGGTACGTCCACACAGCAGCTTTAGACGAAACTTCCACCGCTTCCAACGCTTCTCTGCCCATTGACTTTGAACGGGGATGACGTCACTTTGCCTCGCTTTTCGCCGAACTGCATTGTGGGGGAGCGAAGCGAAGATTTCCAGGATTTCCAGGATTCAAAAGTTGAGCAATGTTCAACTTTTGAAGCTGAGCTGGAAGCGCCAGCCAAACACGTTTATGCAAATCTGACAGTAGAAGCGCTAGCCAATCAAACGGCGTGTAAGCAGGGAGAACCAGACCGCAGTTCATTTCCTCATATTCCAAACGAGAAGTTACGGTAGCAAATCACCCGGTTCTTTACGACCAGAACTATTAACGGGATACAAACCGGAGGAACCAGCATGGAGGGAGGTGGCAGAGACAGTGGGGGAACTGGTAGGTTTTCGCCTGTTTGGGGAGTTTATATAAATATATTGCTTGCATAAAATCCCCGGGGTTTTTTGCTTTGTATGTCGGGGGGGGTCGCGTTGCTCGCAAAACATCCCCAAGCTGTCAGACACGCCCAGCTCCAAGATTTTCGAGATTTTTTAAAAGCTCCTGTGTGGACGTACAGTTAGCAGTACAGATAAATGTGGGCTCACTATTTGGCAAGACGACAAAGACTTACATTGACTACTTAGCGAGAATCAACTCAGTGAGCAACAGATACCAAGGATACTGGCTGATGAAGGAGACAAAGTAAGCTAGGTAGCCAATATAAGGCTTAGCAGTACAGATACATTTGGGCTCACTATTTGGCAAGCAACCGGTCACAGTTGCCCTGTTTATCTCATGTCTCATAAAAGCTTAGTAATGATTTATAAAGTGTTCACAACCTGATTAATAAATGAATTACAAACTATTCGTCAAACCCGTTATAAGAGTAGTCTTATTGTAAAGTGGTACCGATAAGTTAAAAAAGAAAGTAGGAAGAAATGAGTCTTTAAAGGCCACATTCTGATCTATATGTTTAGTTAAAGAACACTTTTTAAGGGAGTTTTAGGTCAATTAAATAGTCAATTATCAATGCTTTTGTATTAACACTGGATCACATGCTATAGTTACGTTAAAGGGGTCGCTTATAGTGAGAAACAAACAGTTCACCTCAGCTTTCCATGCGATTTAACAATCGTTCAGCTTATTTTTTAAGAAAGAAAGAAAGTGTGGTCAAATAAAACTATTTCTGCTAAAAAGTGAGCAATGATTGAGATTCAGAACTAAACATTTCAGATGTGTGCATCTCACACTGCACTGTGACTTTAATTCATGTTCCTTTGTCATTCAAGTTTTATTATCTTTGCTTTTAAATTAGTGTTTTTAAATGCCATTAATTCTGCCTAATTCGAAACTGTCTTTTACTGTAATTACTTTTATCTGAGTTGCATGTTTGCTTTGACACATAGGTCATGCCTTTTAAAGCCAGAAAACCATCTTGCCAGCTGCCGTTGATAGTTGACACTTACCTCACTGTGAGCAGCATTTCCTGAAATGAAAAGTGACAGGAGGCAGCCTTGCAGTAATTGTTCTATTCTTGCCTCTAATTGGACACAGTGTGAGTCGAATACTGAGGCTCTGGATGCCTTCCAGACAAAGGTAGGATACTTGTGAGACATACATTTTGTGAATTGGCTTTTCTAATTTAGAGAGCTGTACTCTAATAATTGGATGTACAGAAGGTACTTTATATATTGATCGGATGGAATTTAATTAAGGCTGGTACGTAATTATTTATATAGCTGACGGGAATTGTAATCTACAAGAAAGGGGATTTGAAACCTCCATAATACACCTGATGTATTAATACAGTGGATCCATTGGGATGTTTCCAAAGGAGCGACGTTAATATCTCTGTCAGTTAATTCCAGGTTTTTGTGTAGAATCACAGGGTTTTTCTCTTTAAGCAACCATTTAACACTCACAGTTGACAAATCCATTATAAGGAAGAGGCAGAGATGCATATTCCTCCACCAGCTGCACGAATACAAACTAAAGTACGATTAACATATAGGCTCTAATTGAAGAGAAGCATCAATTTACCCTGAGAGAGACTGGAAGATCGATACGGCACATGCTAAGTCAGCTAAAGCCAGCAGGCACTCGCTTAGAATAAAGACCGATGGAAACAGAAAGCAACTCATGGTTCAAAGCAGCTTTAAAGCTCAATATCATGCAAAATGTTGTTTATTTAATCTGTACAATCTAGGGGCAATAACAACTCCCATAAAACCAAAACTTCTCATCTTTAAATGTATGTGTTGTTCTGCCAGGTGTATTTATTTACCATTCGGACCAAGGGGCGACTGCTGGCAATAGTATGAAGCTGCGGCGTCGGAGGCTGCACTCTCAGGACCGCACTCTCAGGACCGCACTCCCACGACCCTAGTTGTTTTGCGTATTGTGTTGTGTACTTACCATAGACTGTATATATAAAGTAACATATTATATCTTATATTATTAATATATAAATAATTTTGCGAAAATGTTATTCCAGCGTCAATAAATGAGTGTTAATCCCAGTGTGTTTAGTGTACAACATCACATGTCATTTCACCTTCAATTCACGGTTTTCAAAACGTTAGCCACATGCTAATGCTAACCGGAAATGAAGAATCTTCAGAATAAAAGTGTTAAGTTAATAGTTAGTGTGAACTTCCGGGTTTTTCAGAATAAAACTGCTTTCAATTCAATTAAAACCCTGTATTTAATTTAAATTACGTCATATTAACATTGAGGTTTGGGAGGGAGGAAGGAAGATTAGGATTAGGTAAAAAGGTAGCGGTTAGGGTTAGGATGGGGGGAAGGGAAGGGTTAGATTGCGCACTGCATTGAGGGGCTTCAGGTGTTCATGTGAACGTGCTCCGTCACGTGCCGCCGTCACGTGCTCCGTCGGACCTGTGTGTGCGGTTCTACAAGTGCAGTCCTGTAACTGCTGTCTCCGACGCTGCAGCTTCATGCTACTCACTGCTGGGTCTAAAAAGGCAAGCGGATGTGCATTAATCTACTATAGTATACAGATTTAATCGAAGTCTATGAGAGGATAGCTTGCTTTAATACCCCAGTTAACTTTTACCTTACGAGTTTATGGTCTCAATTGCTACTTTCAAGTCTTCTTCAATACGGAACGATGGAGAGTAAATTCGACGAGGCGTTGTGTGTTTTAGCGCCGGGGTAAAGACACACAAGGAGTTGGGAACTGTAGCCAAAAGTGGCATCCAATTAAAATCACAGCTTCTCATCACACCTCTCTTCTCCATCTCTTCGGTCACCTCTTGTTCCAACACACAAAATGGCGACAGCCCCAAAGCCAAACTCCCAAATGCATCGCATCAGATTTGAACTGGGAACATCACAGTGACTATTCTTTAATGCAATCTATAACTAAGATGTTGCCAGGCGCTTTATCAGTTTCCAGTCTTTATCTATTATTTATTTGTTTTTCCACATGTATATATATTGTCTATTTTTTGTTTTATATTGTTAAACTTTTTAGATTTGTAATGCTATTTTATTTCTATTTCTGAAATATTTTGGTCTATCTCTCTCTCTCTCTCTCTCTCCATCCATCCATCCATCTCTCTCTCTCTCTCTATCCATCCATCCATCCATCCATCTCTCTCTCTCTCTATCCATCCATCCATCCATCCATCCATCCATCTATCTATCTATCTATCTATCTATCTATCCATCCTTCTAAATATAGAAGATACAACACCTGACAGCTGATCATTAATGTAGTTAGGTATTTATATAACATAATCAATACCAACTGATAACACAATAACAAGTCCTCTGAATCACAGAGGAACATGCACCAAGATGTACCTAACCCTTGGGGAATGTATTAATAAACATTAATGATTAATAAAGTTGATTTAAGGCTCGATATCTTGACTTACAGTCACACAGTTGTGTTGAATAGAAGCCTATGTGTGCGATCAGAAGTGTCACACACAAACAACCCTGAAATGTTGACTTTAATTAAATGTAGTATGTCAACAGATTTCACACAACTGTATAAGGTTGGTTGAAAGTTCAACCTAATTATATATTCATTTATATAATGGCTTTCAACTAACCTTACACTGTACAGTTATGTACATATATGCATATATGCTTTAATGTTTGATGTGAAATGTCTTCGCCTGTAGATGTTGGAAGGATTGTGAGAGTAAGCAACCATTTCCATATCAACCCTCTCACTTGTTAAATGTGACCAAATTGTGCGTGGGAGTCGGCTTCACAACTTGATCCGGCTGAAGATCCCCTGGATTTGAGACAATCAATGTGGCAAAAACAAACACTTCTTGTGAGCGTAACAGCGCTGTGTGATCTCTTCTTTATTCATGATCTCTCCTCGTCTCGCTCTCAGAAGCTGAATGTGCAATTTCTTTCAGCACAGCATTGCAACTCCCCCCAAAACAAATCCCCTCGAATCTTACCTGCCACCATTTGAAGGTTTCATCAGAGAGGAGGCTGTTCTCCCGGGACATCAGAGGACTGAAGGACTGATTGAAGCGCTCTGAGAACCAGGGGTCGTCTTCGAGCTCTGTCATACATCGCTGGCATGCACACAGCCCTTTGGAGAAGATGGTATCTGACAGGCGAAATGCGTACTTGAAGAAGTACAGCGAGGGGTCCCGGAACGTGTAGCTGAACAGGAATGTTGTGAATGAAATGATGCAAAAAAGCAACGCTAAAGTCCTGATTTTCCTACGCTTTGGAAGAGGCATGTCGTCACAAAAATCAGGGTTCAAATGTCTCTCTGATGTCCGATATGCATTCCCTGTTGTTCCTACTTTGCAGGCTCGAGATTGGGCTCATGAAGGATCCTGATGAAACTCATGGAGGTGCTTTGTTTGCAAGTAATCAGTAATCCACACTAAAGGATGGTAAATGATTACTTCTGACTGCTGCTGGATAGTCGAGTTCAGGCTGTTTTTATTCTGTTGACTCTGTGGGGTGAGTGACTGATGTGTCGTCCATTCTTCTGGTGATCCACCTAAAAAGCAAATAAGAAAAGACATTTTGTGAGACAGGCTGGGATAGAAACAACCTCTGGATACTTTATTGCTTTAAACCCAGTATTCTCATTAATCCACGGTACAAACAGTTCAACAATCAAACCCTACGTAACATCTGCTACGGTTTTAAGTTCATGACTGTGGAAAGTTTCCCATATAACTTTCATACTTTGTTTATTGCCTTGTTTTCCTCCTTCAAGACACAAGTCACACCGCATCACTTTTCCCACAAAGGTTCATGAGAACTTAGTTCATGAGAAGTCTTTAGTACAGATCGCGTTCACACCGGAATAAGTCCCTGGGGGTGGATTAGGCAAATGAAGCCGCTGACGTCACTTCTTCTTCTTCTGCTTTGGGTTTACTGGCAGGCCACAAACCACTTCACGGCGTATACTGCCGCCCAAAGTCCCCGGCCGAAGTCCCCCGGAAGTCCCCGGAGTTGGGGAAGGCTTCAGTAGAAGCTGCTGGGAGTCCCAGCAGCTTCTACTGAAGCCTTTCGAGTAAATCGCCAGAACGCCGACACCTCCTCATCTCCACCGCTCCCATGTTTTATTTTGTGTTGCCATAAGTTAGTCTCTCTGCGTTTCTGCGCAGGGGCTAATGCTAATGCTAATAATGCTAATGCGAGGATAATAAAATGGCGGCTCTGCAAAACTTTTTGGGAGTTTTACGGGGCGTGGTTTGCAATCCGTCCAGCCAATCAGACATAGGAACCTTTTTCTCCCACGAAAGTCCCTTTTTGGTGTGAACGCGACATTTCGGAACTATATCGGAACTAAAGTGGGAAAAGTACTGCGGTGTGAAAGCGCCTCTAAGATGTGCTGCAGTCTCTCAGCTCTTAAAAAGACCATCAAGCAGCAGAAATGTCTCCGTTGATTGTGAAAATGATTACAGTTCTCCCACTGTGGAAAGGGCATGTCAATAACCAGAAGCTGCTATTGTTAACGGATATAAAATGAAAGTCCTACTCCACTAGTCGTCCACACACTGGGATAGAACCAGAATGAGTTATTGATCCAGTGTCACATCCTAAACAATCAAATAATGTCTACTTAATGTGGATCTTTTGCTCTATTTTCTACCCTTTTCACACCTCGGAAACTTCAAAATGATGTATTGAAATGAATTTTTTTTAACATTTTGAACACCAGTAGGTTAAACATCCAAATGTAAAACAGGGTGATATTTCTGCCAGGGGTATGTGGAAGATTGTGGTGTCGCATCATCAAGTTGACAAAGATAGGGCCTTTGGGAAACGTGCACACCCAAGGGCAAAATAAACAATGTGAACAAAAATGAATTAATTTGATCTTGGTTTTCTAGCTGATGGATACATTGCAGCCCTTATCTTTCTTACAACTAGAAAACACAGTACAACCATCTAGCCAACATTAACTTTCTGACATTGGGGTTTTCATGACTGAATAAACGGCCAAAGATCTTCATGATTCATGTTGGAAGTCGGACACTCTTGAAATCTGGTGAAATCCACTCTTTGTAACAAGGATAAATTGTTCACATAAAGTCCTAATACCATTGGATAAAAGGCTGAATAGTAGCTAAAGTAGTGAAGCAATGAAACACACTTTCACATAAGCTTATATACAGAAGGCCTTAAGGCGAATGGCGGGATTAGAAGTAATGGATACTGTAACTGGTTGAATTAGAAAAAAAATCTGCTTCTGTGAAACCAAGGAAGTAAAACAGTTTGAATTGCATGACAAAAATAAGCACATTCATCCACTTGTATTTACAACTGGAGGTACATCTGGCTAAAAGGGCAAGGCAGCACTGGTGTAAACTGGTATTTTCTAGCGACAGTCAGTCAGTAACCTGCTATCGACACAATTCCCAGAGTAAAATAGAGAAGGGGATTTATTGTTTGTGCCTTGTATGACTGATAAAGCATGCGGACCACCTGGGGTTTAATTTAAACATGAAAAAGCCACCTCTGCCTTTTACACACAGCCCGGGTTTCATTCTGATGTGCAGCTGTGTTCAGGGTTTCACAAACGTATCTATATTTAGATAACAGCAAATCCACGCTGCAGATAAAGTCCTGTCATCCCCACACATGCTGAGAGATATATCTGAAAAGTGAACACATGCATATCTACCGTTTGCTCTCGACAACTTCTGAGTGAGCCCTCCATATAAAAGATGTGTGGGAAAGGCTTTCACTACAAAAGGAGAAAGAGAGACTGTGATTGATCAATTCAAATTCCACCCTGGAGGAAAGCAAAGAGGATTGGGTTTCAGACTCAGAACTGCACAGCGACACTGTTGATGTTCAGAGAAAAGTACACACATCCTTCACTCAAGTAGAAGTACAGATACTCATGTTTAAAAGTACTCTGGTAAAAGTAGAAGTACTGACTAAACTTCTTTACTCAAGTAAAAGTAAAGAGGCTTTAAAGTGTACTTCAGTATAAAGTACCCATAGCTAGCAGCTGTTTTAAAGAGTACCTGACCTCCCTTTATATCAATAGAACAATAATGTCATTGTTAGCTAATGAATGTTTCCATGGTGACCAACGGCAACATGACAACGTTTCCATTGGTCCCTCTTCTTTAGAGAAGACCAGGAAGTGATGGATACACGGATCGTGTTCCAATCAATAGACACGCAATGACTCTAAAGAATAATGACCACGCACCAACACACATTCAGACTAAAGGAACCAGCTGTTTGGGAAATGAGAGAAGTAGAAAGTACAGGTATTTGAGTTCAACATGAGAGAAGTAGAAAGTACAGGTATTTGAGTTCAACATGTAAGAAGTAGAAAGTACAGGTATTTGAGTTCAACATGAGAGAAGTAGAAAGTACAGGTATTTGGGTTCAACATATAAGAAGTAGAAAGTACAGGTATTTGAGTTCAACATGTAAGAAGTAGAAAGTACAGGTATTTGGGTTCAACATATAAGAAGTAGAAAGTACAGGTATTTGAGTTCAACATGTAAGAAGTAGAAAGTACAGGTATTTGAGTTCATCGTGTAAGAAGTAGAAAGTACAGGTATTTGGGTTCAACATGTAAGAAGTAGAAAGTACAGGTATTTGAGTTCAACATGTAAGAAGTAGAAAGTACAGGTATTTGAGTTCAACATGTAAGAAGTAGAAAGTACAGGTATTTGATGTTCAACATGTAAGAAGTAGAAAGTACAGGTATTTCAGTTCAACATGTAAGAAGTAGAAAGTACAGGTATTTGAGTTCAACATGTAAGAAGTAGAAAGTACATGTATTTGAGTTCAACATGTAAGAAGTAGAAAGTACATGTATTTGAGTTCAACATGTAAGAAGTAGAAAGTACAGGTATGTGTGTTCAACATGTAAGAAGTAGAAAGTACAGGTATTTGGGTTCAACAGGTGAGAAGTAGAAAGTACAGGTATTTGAGTTCAACATGTAATAAGTAGAAAGTACATGTATTTGAGTTCAACATGTACGAAGTAGAAAGTACATGTATTTGAGTTCAACATGTAAGAAGTAGAAAGTACAGGTATATGTGTTCAACATGTAAGACGTAGAAATTACAGGTATTTGGGTTCAACATGTAATAAGTAGAAAGTACATGTATTTGAGTTCAACATGTACGAAGTAGAAAGTACATGTATTTGAGTTCAACATGTAAGAAGTAGAAAGTACATGTATTTGAGTTCAACATGTAAGAAGTAGAAAGTACATGTATTTGGGTTCAACAGGTGAGAAGTAGAAAGTACAGGTATTTGAGTTCAACATGTAAGAAGTAGAAAGTACAGGTATTTGAGTTCAACATGTAAGAAGTAGAAAGTACAGGTATTTGAGTTCAACATGTAAGAAGTAGAAAGTACAGGTATTTGAGTTCAACATGTAAGAAGTAGAAAGTACAGGTATTTGAGTTCAACATGTAAGAAGTAGAAAGTACAGGTATTTGAGTTCAACATGTAAGAAGTAGAAAGTACAGGTATTTGAGTTCAACATGTAAGAAGTAGAAAGTACATGTATTTGAGTTCAACATGTAAGAAGTAGAAAGTACAGGTATTTGTGTTCAAAGTGTAAGAAGTCAAAGTAAAAAATTGTCAGAAAGATAAGTAGTGGAGTAAAGTACTGACACCGGAACAATGTACTTAAGTACAGTAACAAAGTATTTGTACTCAGCTACTTCCCACCTCTGCTGATTTTTCGCTCACCTCATGGGAGCGGGAAAACAAACTGTACAGCCGTTTCTAAGCAGCTCTGACACACAGGAATCTTTATAAGTGATCCCATCTGCTGCTCAGAGCTCTCTAACTCACAGCAGAGAGGATCTGCATACAGCTCAAGGATGCTTATTGGCAAAGGCAGCAGGATGGCAAGGATACCTGGAAACTTATAATGGAAACCTCTATGAACAGAACTACTTCCAAGGGGGAAAGATCTTAAAAGTGAAAAATACCACAGTGTGGAAATACTGTTGCTACTCAAAGTCTGGCATTCAAAAGAGTACAAGTATTAGCATCAAATGATACTTAAAGTACTCATTATGCATGCATTGCATTTTGCATTATCACTGGATTTTAATGTAGCTACTGTTAAAACTGTTTTAATTTTGCTGCTGGAAAAGGTGGAGCTCACTTGTTGATCGTTCATACTGCCGCTTATGTTATTCTGTAATAGCATGTAATTGAATATGTATTGTTATTACACGGCTTAGTTGAACACTCAAATCTGATTGGCCGATTTGGACATTCCAGAGGTTGTTAATTTTCCCTAACTGACCGTTGCTAAGGAGAACATATTGTTGCTAAGAAGACACAGGGGAAGTAAACACTAAAGGGAACAGCGGAAGATAATGCATGTTTCCATGCTGAACAACGGCAACATGACAACGTTTCCATTGGTCCCTCTTCTTTAGAGAAGACCAGGAAGTGATGGATACACGGATCGTGTTCCAACCAATAGGCACGCAATGACTCTAAAGAATAATGATCACGCACCAAACACACATTAAAACTAAAGGAACCAGCTTGTTTGGAAAATGAGAGAAGTAGAAAGTACAGGTATTTGAGTTCAACATGTAAGAAGTAGAAAGTACAGGTATTTGTGTTCAACATGTAAGAAGTAGAAAGTACAGGTATTTGAGTTCAACATGTAAGAAGTAGAAAGTACAGGTATTTGAGTTCAACATATAAGAAGTAGAAAGTACAGGTATTTGAGTTCAACATGTAAGAAGTAGAAAGTACAGGTATTTGAGTTCAACATTTAAGAAGTAGAAAGTACAGGTATTTGAGTTCAACATGTAAGAAGTAGAAAGTACAGGTATTTGAGTTCAACATGTAAGAAGTAGAAAGTACAGGTATTTGTGTTCAACATGTAAGAAGTAGAAAGTACAGGTATTTGAGTTCAACATGTAAGAAGTAGAAAGTACAGGTATTAGGGTTCAACATATAAGAAGTAGAAAGTACAGGTATTTGAGTTCAACATGTAAGAAGTAGAACGTACAGGTATTTGAGTTCAACATTTAAGAAGTAGAAAGTACAGGTATTTGAGTTCAACATGTAAGAAGTAGAAAGTACAGGTATTTGAGTTCAACATGTAAGAAGTAGAAAGTACAGGTATTTGTGTTCAACATGTAAGAAGTAGAAAGTACAGGTATTTGAGTTCAACATGTAAGAAGTAGAAAGTACAGGTATTTGTGTTCAAAATGTAAGAAGTCAGAGTAAAAAGTCGGCAGGAAAAATAAGTAGTGGAGTAAAGTACTGATACCAGAAACATGTGCTTGAGTACAGTAACAAAGTATTTGTACTCCACTACTTCCCACCTCTATTTGACAGCTCTCAGCTTGAAGTCCCTGGACATTAAAGGTTCAGGTACATGTGAGAGAGGCAGAATTAATTCTCAAACAGGTGGCAGCTCCACACGTTTGACACAGGCCATCATCTCGTTCCCTGACCTTGTCCGACTGAATGCTGGCAGCACGGCGCTGATCAAAGTCTGGAGAGTGACAGAGCGTCCGTTCATACTTCAGAGGCTGAGAGACAAAGAGAGAGACGGTGGGCAAGCAGCAGTGTGTGAGCTGTGTTTCATCCATATTTTTGTATTGTCTTGTCTGTCCACCCCTTAAAATATAAAGCTTATATAAACACACGTGTGGTTTTGTGGTACAGAGATGCTTGAGAAATTAGTGAGAAAAATCAGATGGTCCGACATTTTTGCGACACTTAAGCTAAAGCATCGACAAATCCACTTTCACAGAGAGCCGCTTTGATTGCCCTCTGTACAGCATATTATACCTGGGGTAAAACCAAGTAATGTTATTAATTAAGCGTTAACTCATTAACTGCTGTGTTACGCCTTTATATCTTTCTTTCTTTCTTTCAGTCTTTATTTCGAACAGATTAAAAAATAACAAATACAAATGTGAAAAACAGAATACCGTATTGTTATAATACCCACATTCATGGTAATAATTTGTATATTAAAAATAAAAAAAAATAAAAAAATATCCAACTTTATTCTAATTCTTGAATTTTGTTGTTGTGTAATTTGTTGTAATATTTTTTTATATGTTAAGAGCATTCCATGGAATATAACAAAAAGTATATCTCGAGCCGGTTTCTCAAACTTACCTACCCCACCCTTAACAGACAGCTGGAGCCGGTGATGTTGCATATTGTCAGAAAAGCCCATTAGAAACTGTAAAGGAAAAGCAGTTTCTAAACTGGTTTCTTGATACGAACAATATTACGCCAAAGCGAGTAATAAAAAGCTCTCTGCTCTCATCAACATTCAATATCTGAAACTCCACAGACGGGATGAATAAGAATAGATGTTAAAGGCAACGCACACAACACCTAGTGGGGATGTTCTGTGAAATTGCAGCTCTGTAACTAATAATATCACTCAGGGAATAAAAGAATGAAAACGCTCCAGATTTTTACATTTGATGGCATCACATCTCGGAGACTTCACACATTACACCCTGGCTTCGGCAACGGGTATTCCATTTTCACAGATATTGACTTTCCTGTCTGCGCTTTATTTTGATTAAAAAGGGTAGGCCTGGTTGTGTTTCTCACTGGCTCGATCGAGGATCCTGGGCGCATTGAGGGATAGAAATATCTTCACATAAGATTTGAATTAATGTGGAAATAACTCTGAAGTTAGTCCTCAGAGACGAACAGTCAGTCGTCACGAATAGTTCATAGTTCATAGTTTCACTTTGTTGCTTCAGAACACATGGCAAAGTTTACTGTAAGAAACATCAGTATGTTTTCTGTTGAGGCTTTTTAATGGGTTTCTGAAAGGGCTGTAACCCCAGCTTCAATTAGAGCCTTTGAAATCCCGAGGACAAAATAGCAAAAGTGGTCCAATTTAAAATGTGTTTTTTTCCCTGTCCTGACATTTTGAAGGTGAGAAGAGTTCATTTTTGTGTTATTTATAAATGTTTAAACTTGCATGGTGTGCTTTTCTAGCTATTGATGTGTATACGTCCTGATTTGAGTATGTGACCAAAATCCTCACACAGGTCATCAAGTGGAAACAAACTGCTCTTCATCATCAAAAACATACTGATATACACCTGAACATCAGCAGGAGAGGACTCTTTAAAGTAGAGACGCTACATACTGATATACACCTGAACATCAGCAGGAGAGGACTCTTTAAAGTAGAGACACTACATACTGATATACACCTGAACATCAGCAGGAGAGGACTCTTTAAAGTAGAGACACTACATACTGATATACACCTCAAAATCAGCAGGAGAGGACTCTTTAAAGTAGAGACACTACATACTGATATACACCTCAACATCAGCAGGAGAGGACTCTTTAAAGTAGAGACACTACATACTGATATACACCTGAACACCAGCAGGAGAGGACTCTTTAAAGTAGAGACGCTACATACTGATATACACCTGAACATCAGCAGGAGAGGACTCTTTAAAGTAGAGACACTACATACTGATATACACCTGAACATCAGCAGGAGAGGACTCTTTAAAGTAGAGACACTATATACTGATATGAACATGACAATGAGAAAAATCTTAAAACACTCTGTAAGTGTAAGTATTGATACCATATCATCTTTTGACAGTTGAAAATAAAAATATTGAACATGATAGATTGCTGTATCTTTGAATTTTGCGGTGACCTGTCCCTTTAAGAAGTTATATTGTTTACCACCATCACAAAAGGCATTACAATTCCTCCTATGGAGCGCATGGATATGTGTCAAATGTCATGAATGCTGCACAATCACATGCTGCTTAAAACCAGTTAAGCCCCATGCCCCCGGTACAGGGGGCAAAACGCAACATCTTGCAAGAAACAGCGTCTGAGGGCTTCTTTAACAAACTATGAATGTGTCATACCCACTTAACGGGAAGAAAATCAGCTATCAGACAATATTAACCATTTTTAGCTGAACAAAACCCAAGGGTAATACCAAGCCTCTGAATTAGCCCTGAGCGAAATCATTTGAACGCACTTAGCACAGAACTCACGGTAGAAATACTTTATTACTGATCGAATCTGCACAAACAATATATCAGCGAGCAAGCTGAGATTCCACAGATTCTAGAAGTATTTGTATCATCACTGTGCGATCAAAACTCACGACTCAGGCGAAGAAAACCCAGAAAACACACAACGTAGCTTTACGGGACCAAAACTGAAAATAAGTCTTACGGAGCGTCCACACTACAGCTTCAAAAGCTTGGAGCTGGGCGTGTCTGGAGCTTGGGGATTTTATTCAAGCAACGCGACCAACAACCAATCACATGAATCTCCCGCCCCCGACATACAAAGCAAAAAACCCCGGGGATTTTATGCGAGCAATATATATATATATATATATATAAATATATATATATATATATAAACTCCCCAAACAGGAAACCTACCAGTTTCCCCCACTGTCTCTGCCACCTCCCTCCATGCTGGTTCCTCCGGTTTGTATCCCGGTAGGTGAAGAGGGTCTGGTCATACAAAACCGGGTGATTTGCTACGGCGATAGTTAGTTTCTCCTCCGACTTTTTTTGAAATATAGAAATGAACGGCGGGATATCTCTCCCAGCTTAGACGCGGTTTGATTGGCTACGGCTTCAGCTGTCAGATTTTCAGAAACGGGATTTGATTGGCTGGCGCTGGCTACTCCGGCGTCTCCGGCGTCAGAAGTTGAACAATGTTTCCTAAAGCTTTTAGTCTCCTAACCCATCATTCAAGGCTGGTTTTCACGATCAGTCGTGTTTTCTTTTTGGACGGACTCTATCATTTACATTTATTTACTTTGTTCAATCTGAATTTACTTTAAAATAAAAACATCTATTTTGATTCTGACTGTTCTACATCCAACTCACAGGTTTATCATGGCTTTGAGAAAAAAGATGATTCATTTACCCCTTTTAGAAGATATGGTTATTTGTTCTTTTGTTCTGGGAATGTCTTTTTCGAGGCTGAGACCTGAAAAACAGGCTCGGGGCTGAACAGGTTAAGATGTGTCATATCGTGCACGTGTGAGACATGCATTGTGAAAGGTGTGGATGTTGTTGAAATGAAGCTTATTATATGGCAACTTTGAGGGGACCGAAATGCAGAACACAGCTCTAATGGACCTTTACTCATTTGACCTGGCTCAGCAGCTCATTATTCCCTAATTCTCTCTCTCTCCCTCTCTCTCCCTCTCTCTCTCTCTCCCTCTCTCTCTCCCTCTCTCTCCCTCTCTCTCTCCCTCTCCCTCTCTCTCTCCCTCTCTCTCCCTCTCTCTCTCTCTCTCTCCCTCTCTCTCCCCTTCTCTCTCTCTCTCCCTCTCTCTCTCTCCCTCTCTCTCTCTCTCTCTCTGTATTTCTTCTGATTACTGCAGAGTCTTTTTCGCCACGTCCTTCACACACACATCCGTGCACCTTTAGTTGCCTGGAGCAATAAAGTTCCCATGGTGTGTTAACTCCCTGAGAGGCTGCCTACTCACTGAATACAGAGCGCAGCAGGAGATGAACCTTCACACGGTGATTCTGAACAATTCCCCCAGCTCTCACGTACTATTTGAAACCTCTTAACATGCAGATAAACACCTTTAACCCTCCTGTTGTCTTCGGGTCAAATCTGACCAATTTACTACTTTCATCAATCATAACTTTTTTGTTTTACATTCGATTGCATCAAGGCTTCATGGTATCCTTCACAGGAGACATTTGAACATATTAAACCACTTTCATTGAATTCTGGATGATTTAGTCAACTTTGAAACACACACACACACGCACGCACGCACGCACGCGCACACACACACACACACACACACACACACACACACATTTCCCGCTCTTATGTGCCCATCCCCCCACATGGATCACACCTGGCACATGAAATACTTGTTCAGTGTCTGTTCTGTGTATATTTACTGCAGTTCTTCATGTATACCAGTAGTCTGATACAATATGTACAGTTTGAAAGGGTGTGAAATGAAATGTGGTGATTAATGGTTTTTGTGTTAATGTGATAGCAGTTAAAACAGGACCACACCAAAGTAAAGGGGGGGGACGGGGACGAAGACAATAGGAGGGTACATTTGGGTAGAATCCTCTCATTACACTGTTTTTCACATCTCCTTGTTCCACTTTTGGAGCTATATGTCATTTATATATTAAAACCCAAGACTCAATGCTTTTTAGTTTTTATCCCAAATTCAGACTGATCTGTTTGTTGTCTGTAGATACTCTTGCATCTCCACTTGTAATGCATTTCTGTCTTTGTGTAACACTAATCACATGCACAGCAATTATTTTTTTTTATGTCAGAGAACTCTTTAAATTGATCTATAAGCAAGTTTGAATTCTAGTACTAAAAAACTAAAAACTCTACTAAATAAATACGCTATTCAAATTGAAATAGCATTATTGGTCAGATATCATTTGGTTTCTTCCTTGAATTGTTCAGGCCTACTCTTCGCTTTCTATTCAAGTGATTTCGGTAATGAAATCAACACATATAATATATATAACACAGTATTTGACACTCGAGCCACAGTCCAATTGCCCAGTATCATCTGTTCAGATATGAAAAGCCCTGCATGTAATAAAACCAAAGTCAATAAGGTAAACATATCCGCAGCTTTTGTCTCCCCTCAAAATGTTTTTCGTCGTTCACATTGAACATCTCCAACTGTTTAGCATGAAGTGAAATGTTTTCCCTCTCTGCACTTCCTTCGATAGCAAAGTGGACAGAATGTAAAGTAGCTCTGATTATTGATGTGTTGTCACGTTGAGACGCCTGCACCATCAATCATTAACAAAGCGGAAGACCTTCGACGGTGTGAAAAGAGAAGTCCATTTGGAGATTTGTCAACGAGAATACTTCCTGGGCGAATGCACTTATTGTAAGTCGCTTTGGAAAAAAGCGTCAGCCTGATGCAATGCAATGAATACGTGCTGCTCTAGTGATTTCCTCCCCGTCTGTTTTTATCTCCGTGTTTTGATGAGGCCATTTTGCATGCACACAAATGTTTGCTCCTGCACTTCTACTGATAGCTAGCTGGCAAGAGAATGTAAAAGAGACCTTAGTATTAATGTGTTCTGTCAGGGAAGTTCTCCATCCAAAAGGCAGCGTCTGTCTCATTAATCATGAGCAACGGGGAAGGTGTGGGAAGCCTCGTATTAAATAAACCAGCCCATTTGCATTTTCTCTACATAAACATGTCTACCGAGGTGCTGATTATTCTCTATGTTCTGGATTGACAGTGGTTTTACGCCAGAGTGATTTTCTTTTTTCTTTTAAAATATGAGTCACAACAAGGAGATCGGAGGCCAAGGCATCGTGGCATGACAACAACATAGCTGACAGTGTGGAATTATCCTCAGAGGATTTGGATTTGGAGACGACCATTTCATAGCTGTCCTATTCATCTGTGGCAAATGGCTGCTGTCTTTGTTTCATTGATGACAATCTTCATTCAGATCCGTCACTAAAGTACATCAACAGGGCTGCTTTCTTGTTGCTGTATTGAATGATTTCCCTCCAAGATGCACTGAGGAGTTCACCCCGTCTCTGATGTTGTTCCAGATCCACATTTTGATACCAAATTCCACTTCTGTCAAGTACAACATGAAAAGCACACTGTCCTCTCCAGAGATCCACAGCCTTGGTTGTTTGTTCACACTTAAAAGAACAGTAGCATTGGCACAGCAGGAAGCGGTGTAACGTCTGTATGTTGGAGGGCAAAATAACCGTGTCTGGGTCGACGGCACAAAGAGTTTTACTTCATCTTGGAAGACTTTGCTCGAGTCCTCACTGACACTAAGAAAGTGGATCACATCAGTCCAGTTCTGAAGTCACACTGACTTCCTGTCTGTCAAAGACTTGATTTCAAAATACTGTTAGTGGTTTATAACGCATTGAATGGTCTAGGCCAGCCCTCTGCTCTGGCTCCCTTGAGCTTAGACACAATTATAAGAAGGTAATAAAATAAAAATATTTGTAGGACTATTTATATTTTGTTGCACGGTTGAAAATGTTTCGTATCTTGTTTTGAGGTGATACTGTGACACATATAAATAAAAACAAAACGGTTTTAATTAGGTCAACTCAAATATGCGTCACACCCTGCTCCGGTCCCGCGCGAGCGCCTTTTACTTGCAGGCGAATAACCTGACCCCCGGCTCGATGAGCGAACTATGGATACATCAAAGAAAAGAAAAGTACCGGAGGAACACAGTTTCTGCGTGGACAGAGTTATCTGCTTCCACAGCTAACGATGCTGGCTTACCGGGACGTTTGATATGTGGAGAGAAGTAGTCAAAGGTGCTGCAGCCTTTACGTATCGAGGAGAAACACGGGAGAGGAAGCCAGCTGACGACCTTCAACTCCCCAAGTGCTGTGTTGATTTATTTTAAAGTATGCTTGTGTATTTGTTTTAATTCTCCTTATGAGAGTTCTTTGTTTCTTATTAGAGGTTTTCTATAATGTAATAAATAATAAATGCAAATAAACTGTAGTTTTTGTCTATGATGTAACAATAAATACAACTGTATAAGCTATCAAATATGTTTTGCGGCTCCAGACAAAACCTTTTGGTCAAAAAGGTTGCAGACCCCTGGGCTAGGGCCAAAATACATGTCTGACCTCCTGCTAAACTATGAACCATCCAGATCTCTCAGGTCTGCAGGGACTGGTCAGCTTCCTGTCCCCAGAGTCAGAACTGAACATGGAGAAGCAGCGTTCAGTTATTATGCTCCAAACATCTGGAACTCCCAGAAACCTGCAGGTCCGCTGCAACTCTGACTACTTTCAAATCCAGGCTGAAGACTTTTCTCTTTGCCGCTGCTTTTAATTGAACTATTCACATCTTAAACTGCACTGTAACTTTTATCTTTTAATGTTTCTTTTATTATCTTTTCTTTTTAATGACTGATTTTAAATGCCATTTTCTTAATGTCTTTCGTTTTTGTAAAGCACTTTGAATTGCCTTGTGTTGAAAGGTGCTATATCATTAAACTTGGCTTGCCTTGGAAGATTTTGCGATTTACATCACGTCTTCTGCCAACACATAATATTGTTCTTAAACCATAACCACCATTTGTTCTCCGAGTCTTTGTGCCATTAATCTAAAGCCAAACCACAAAGAAAGACCGATCAGTGAAAAGCTCATGGATCGAACTGTCTTTTCTGTCGTTCAGGAATACAAACGTATCAGAAAGCTGACTCTAACTCTTCCCCTTACAGAGTCGATCAGCCCGAGGCCATAAAACCATCGTATATCTGCAGGGTATTGATATCGTTGTTGATCGATACCAATGACTCGACATATATGCCTTTCACAGCTGACTTTCTAGCCCGCGCTTTGTCCTGGAACAAAGACTCTCTGCCCTCAGTGATCCCAATCTTCACTTCAAATCTATACGCAGCTCCACAAAGGAAGGCAGTGCCACGAGTAAGAAACACGACTAGCTGTAATAGTTGAAGCCATCGGTGTCCAAACTATGGCCTATTGAATTGGCAATCAGGAAATTCTACAATGTGTCTTATATTGTACTCCTTAAATATATACAGAATGTAAACATTGCAAAACTATATTACACAGTAGCATTCATGTGTTTCCAAGCCTACTTTTCAGATACATTCAGTCAACTACGCTATCGCCTCAAAACCATGGGTGCTCGAGCTTTCAGCTGCTCGGCTCCCAGACTCTGGAACACCCTGCCACGACACATCCGACAGTCTGATTCCATAACGACATTCAAACCCCAACTCAAAACCCACCTGTTCAAACTGGCATTTTCCCTATAATCTGTACCCTGTGTCCTTCTGTGTCCTTTTGTAGTCAATGTCCTGTTGTTTGTCTTGTCTTACCCCGGCTGATACTTCACTAAATCGACTGTTTTAATTTGTAAGGTAAAATTGTAAATGTAAATTGTAAATCTGTAACCCTGTAAGGTGTCCTTGGGTGTTTTGAAAGGCGCCCCCAAAATAAATGTGTTATTATTATTATTATTATTATTATTATTATTATTATTAACTAAAGTTGAGAACTTTGTCTAAAAGATATTGGATGATAAAGAAAAAGTGTTTGCATAACAAGCTTGAAATACACCTTTCTGATATTTCCCATTATTATACGCAATCTGAGGCTTCTGTTGTAAGGAATGAGCTGCAAAACAAATGGATGACTTTCTATGGAAAGCTGTGTGTAAGTATAAAGAATAATAGACCTGCATTTGATTGACTTTGCTAACTTATAACTTCACTTAATAGGAAATATCCTCACCTTGTTTTCTATATGTGGCCTTCGTATATGAAGGGAATATATGAATACATCTACAACTGTCTCTAAAGTCTATTCTCTTGCCAAGAGTTGCTAATCAGACTGCAAACAATGCCGTACACAAGATGGTGACAAGGTCTGGATATTCTCGAGCTACACCAGAAACCACATACTAATGTCTTACTGTTGAACTGCAACACATCCTGCTGACACATCGCAACAAAAGACCCGGGCTAAAAGGCTTTTGATGTGAAACAGAGGTCGTATTTTACAATGGGGGTCAATGGCAGCTATAGGAAAAGGAAGCAGGACACAACAACAGGAAGAAGAGCCAATGAAAGACAACACATGTCATGACCCGAGCCCTCACTGTTCAGGAGCTATATGAGGATAATCTATTTTCCGCTACAATGGGAGTGAATGATAGCTATATGAAAGGAAGTAGCAACACATACCAAACTTGGTGCACATGAGCTTGGTCAAGATCCCACCACGCATGTCAAATGTCACGACTCTAACCCTCACGGTTCAGGAGTTATATCAAGATCATCCCTTTGTTCTCGTCTTCATTTCGTCTGTAACATAGTAACCGTCGTCCTGCGAGTCAGTGTCTTGCATTATTTACACTGTTGAGGTTGTAGTAATCACAACAGTGAGAAAAGCAATTTGACATGCCACATTGGAGCACAATTCAAGACATGGTTTGGCTTCTCACTTAAAATGTTCTAGCAGTAGCATCTCTAGAGAAAATGTCAGTTTCCCAATTGCTGTTTTTATCCGTTTTGGTGGAAGTCCACAAACATTATTTGGCAGACTTCAGATTTAAAGGTGGCATGTCATGCTTTTCCGGTTATCACCCGTCCCCTTGTGTGTTATGAAGGTTTTTATGCATGTAGACGTGTGCAGAGTCAAAACCCTCAAAGTACACCCATGTAGGGAGTAAAACTCTAAAACAGAAAATACCTCCCCAAAACGCCTCGTTGGAGATACGTCATTGTCCATTTGATTCTTCCGGGTACATCATGATGTCATGTCGTCCCCGGAACGAAATGGACCAATCCGTGGAGCCGTTACGTTACGTCCGCGCAGCCGTTACGTTAAGCCCCCGCTGATTGGTCCAAATTGACCAATCCACGGACTTCCTCACACACTCAGTGCAGGCAGCTCAGCTGATCTCTCCTCCCTGGCTGCAGGCTGATAACAGACAGTTGGGATGGCGGTGAAATCCTCTCCGCAGACCCATTCTCACAGCGTTCATCAACCTTTTTCTTTCTCGATATCAAGCCACACTTATTGTTTTTACTTCGGCCGTGACTTTGTGTGTGCTCAGGGTGAGTTTGGCTGTGTTTGGCTGTGTTTGGCTGTGTATCGCTAAACAAGGAAATTACACCTCCACGGAGCTCAGCACGATTCCCAACGTCCCGACTGGTCCCGACCAATCAGAGCACACTGGGCTCACAGGGAGGGGGGGGGGCAGGAGCTCCAACAAGCCGTGTAGGACAGAGTGTGAATACACAGACTATACAGAGATGCTGTATGCGAAACCAATGTGAGTTTGGAACATTGCACAGTCTAAATCTATTCTAGTAGATCTCAACAATGGAATTATGATCAGTGGAAATGGCCATGACATGGGACCTTTAACGAGCTGCTACTGAAAAGACTGACTTCCTGTCACTTTAATTTGTACTAGTAGGTCTGCATTAAGAACAAAATAAAACCTTGACTTCCATATGACAAGTATTGTGTTTGAGCAAAGATACTCTGGCCCTATACATACTTACATTGGATCGGTATGTTATTCCACAACAAAAGACGAGGGCAGAAAACCTTTAAATGTGAAACAGATTCGGTTTCTCACTGAACATGTCCGAGTTCCAGTTCTAGAGAAAATGTCAGTTTCCCAATTGCTGATTTTATCCGTTTTGGTGGAAGTTATTTGGTGGACTTGAAATGTAGCAAGCTCATTCTGAAAATGACCTTTGAGTAGGCCAGTAAGCATTCATCAAAATTAAAATGCAAATGCCATAGCGGTCACAGTGTTTTGGATGCTGATCAATGGGACTTTTACTCTGGGCTCTGCTGTTACATGATGACATTTGTGCCAGTTGCAGAGCGGGAGGAGGGAGACAGTGAGGAGGTTTGTGTAGGAGGAGAGATGTTCTGTCAGTACTGTTACAACTTGTACGTGTCCCCCTAGAGGAATTAATAAAAACCACACAACCGTTAAAGGTGTGGTAGGTCATTTTGAAGAAACCAGCTCGAGTGCGCTAGAATTTGAAAATACACAGCCGGATAAAATCTGCCCCTTCCTTCAGACTTCCTCACAGAGCCCCTCCCCCAACACACACGAACGCGCACATGACCAATGAGGGCACGAGATAAGTTTGTGCACAGATGGAAGGCTGACAGGCAGGTAGGCCGTCCAGTTACTTTAGTTACTTTACTCAGATGATTGGTCGTGCTTTTTACAGCGCCACGGCTTCCACAGACGATATTTATTTTATGGATTTCTTGTCAAAGCACTTCAGATATTCATTGCTATCGGGACGTTAAGCATTCCATGGAATATAACAACAAGTGTTTCCCCGCCTTTAATGTACCTATTAATATAAACTTGAGAAATCATATTCAAAAGATTGTTGCTTCTTGTGTTAAGCTCAAAAGAAGCACTGTTCTTTTATGCTCTCCTTTCACGCTCCTCTGCAAATTCAACGACATCAAAGGACCTCAAAACTTTTCAGAAAAGTTTCCGAAGTTCCCCCAGTGAAGAAGCCTTCTGTATGTGCAGGGAACAGATGGACTTTTTGGCAGGGGATTAAGACAGGCTGCATTAAATAACCTCAGCCAGCTCTGCCCGGTCTAATCGAATGCCACAGTGTTATCGGACCCCCGCAGGTTGTTATTAATGTGAACTCCCCAATCCACAGGAGCCTGGTCCAGACCTCCAGGATGTAGGATGGACTCTGGCTGTCACTAATGCACTAAATACAAGTTGGTTTCTGTCTCAGCATGGCGGAAATACTTTGTGTGCGAGCCAAATGTAAGGCCGCTTTGTTTTCTTGCTAATATGTGGTATTTCCCTGATTGTTCCCTGTTGGTAGGCGTCAAATGGAGCTTTGAGTGCAGTTATTGTTGGTTGCATTGAGGGGGTTAGAAGGGAACGGATAACATGCCAAAATAAAATATCTTTGCATTTCTGTTTTGCTGTAATACCAAATATGACACATGCTTACGAACGCTGGCGCTAATGAATAATATGATGACACCCTTCCAGCTTCTGTCACGATTCTTAGTTGTGTGTTGAGTTTCAGGTTTTATTTTGAAGTTCTGTTCTCACTGTGTCTGATTGTCTGATTGTGTTCACCTGTTGCCCTTGAGTTTCTGCCTCCCCTGCCCAGCTGTGTCTTGTCCTGTGATTACCCTTCTGTGTATTTAGTCTTGTCTTCCCCTTGCTCCCTGATCAGTCGTCGTCTTCTCGTCAATGTTCCCTCCCTGTCCGTGAGCTTGTTCTTGTTCCTTGTTTCACACGATTAGTGTTTTTAGTTTTTCTTTGTTTGTCATCAGCTTTTGTAATAAAGCCCGCCTTTTGTTAATACTACTTAGTTCCCTTTTCTAGTGCGTTTGGGTCCTCATTCCGTTATCCTGACTGCTTTGTACATACTAATCAGTTTAGCAGTTAAAACTACGGTGGCCGACAGGCAGGGCCATGAACTGGTGACCTTCCAGTTGCCAAGCCAAGTCCCTATCGACTTCGCCACCACCGCCAACTTTGCGTGGGGCCACAAGTTGGCCAGGGGCGGTGGTGGTGAAGTCGATAGGGACTTGGCTTGGCAACTCGAAGGTCACCAGTTCATGGCCCTGCCTGTCGGCCACCGTAGTTTGAACTGCTAAACTTGTCCAGCTGGGACCTGGACAATTGTGACTTTGTGTCACTTTATTATTTTAACATTGTTATCTCTGATGATTTTGAAAAAGTAAAAGGGGTTGTTTGAAATTACAAATATTTACACAAGTACAAATGTATCTAATTAAAGAAACACATATATATGCCCTCTCCCCTCAGTACCTCACAGATCTCCTCCACCCATACATCCCACCCCGCACCCTTCGATCCTCATCCTCACTCATCCCCCCCTGCAATGTAACACTGCCCCCTGTTTTATGTCTTGTACACGGCTTGTTATATGTTCATTGTTAAGCGACTTTGGGTTAATGAAAGGCGCTATATAAATTAAAGTTATTATTATATATCGTTTACATTTGTGTTTCTCCATCCTGCCCCTATTTACAGATAAATAATGTATGTCACAGTAAATAATCTTAAGATGCTGCTACACTTCTGCAGTTTAGCTTCACCATGTAAACCAAACTCACCCTGAAACGGCTTCTTATCATGCTGGGTAACGACTAAATCAGTAATTATACCTGTTTCAACATGTCTTCTTGCCGTACGGATGATTATTGATGTTGCACTGTAACTTTGGGGATTTTCAAAAGTACTCCAGACAGAGTTATTGTGTCCATGCAGGCAGTTTCTGATGCGTCAGGATTTTGAGTTGGACTACGAAATACCTGGAGAGGATTTATGAATTTCATATGTGTAAGCACAAAATGGTTTTATGCTGTAGTGAAAGGGTGTGGGGCATACCATATTTTGTTGCGTCAGCTAAGGTTATTGTCATATGCCCAAAGTGTAGAAATGGCAATTCAATTCTTCTGACCTGAGCTCCTCCAACATATATAATAAAATACAAAAGTATTTGCAAAAAGTCTATATACATGTCAATAGAATTTGATATGTACAAGAACAGAATAGGAAATTAAATAATGTAAATGTAGACAAAATTAAATAAGCCATGTTTGTTTCTCATGTCTTGGTGAATAAATGTGCAGAAAACATATTGATTATTGCTTGCTTTGAAATAATGACAATACAATTATATTTGCATTTTAATCCAAGTGCCCATAGCATTAGTTCATAAATCCTTGTTTTTGCTTTAGGTTACTCCTCATTAAAACGATCATGTTAGGGGTAGTTCACTTTATTGATCAATACCAACTGTTTTTGCAAGAAATGTTTTTGTGGAATATTTAAATATTAGACTCAAATATTAGTGTGAAATTAAATTAAGCCGCAGGCCTTGGGTGCAGTAAATATGTTAATATTCTCTCATTTCAGAATGAATTATAAGTAATTAGTTATCTCATTATTGTAATGAGATATTCAAGAGTTTATTTTTGAATTAGATACATAACTTGATTAGAAAGCCACTCCACGGGTAATGATTTTTCCATTTGTGAACAAAAATGCATTTATGTTCACCGGGGATGAGATCTCAAAGGGTTAAAAATGACTCAATTAATCTTGACTAGCTCTGAGAGACAGTTCTTTGCAAGGCTGACATTTTTTTAAATTCGTTGCTATCCATCCATCCACATATATTTGGACATTTGAGTGCCATTCAATAAGCCCTGATGCAGGAAGTGTGAGGCACTTGTCGCTTGAAAGGAATGGTGCACAAAAGAAAATCCTGGTGAAATATTGGTTTGAGACACTGACCTTGTTTATTTAAAATCAACATATTAAAAACGCGTAAATGACCGAATTAGCCAAAAGACTAGTTTTCACCGATAGTCCCTTTGCCAGATGCTGATAGGCAATAGACGACATCACTGAATACAGGTAAGGAGCAAGTCATGATACAGTAATAAAGAAAAAACACACACACTTACATGCATTTCCTGGAGACTTATCCTAACCTTAACCATAACCAACACATGCCTAACCCTAACCCTTAACCCTAACCAAGTCTTCACCCTAACATTAATGATTCCCCCCATGGGGACCTCCAATTTGTCCCCATAAGGGAGGTGAGTCCCCACACGTGACTATGTAAACAGATTTAGGTCCCCACAAGTATAGTAATGCTAGTACATACACACACACGCACACACGCACACATGCACACATACTCACTCACACTCACACACTCACACACACACACACACACACACACACACACACACACACACACACACACACACACACACACACACACATCACACGCCACTTTCTAACACTGTGCTTGAATGAGTAGTATGATGAGGACTCTCCTATCGGTTGTGGTATTGAATTCTATTGATGGGACGCGTGGAATGAAAAGACAACTAAACAACATCATTAGACACCAGGTGTTGCTTATCTGTGCCCAGGGAGCAGGGGACCTTTGGAGTTTAAAGCGTTAGATACAAGCAATGCTGAATGTGAGCCATTTTTGGTCAAATAGTTCATGAATAATACGACATTCAGTGAAACATTTGAACACCTTTGCTATCTTTCCCCTTGTTCTCCCGGTCTGTTCTGTCTCTACCACTTTACTGTGTCATCTTTTACTTTCCCTCGACTTGTGTATCCGGTAAAACCATCTCTCAGTTGATCATTTCCAACGTAGTGTTCAGTCTGTTGTGATATATATGGTTGCATTTACAACCCCGCCTAAACACACTTTCTGCTGCTGAAAACATTAAAGAGGAGGGTCATCTCTATTCAGTGACTCCTTCCTCAAACATGTCCTCATTTATCAGGAAGCATGGTGCCTCCACTGACAGCCTTACATTACGTTAGATTTAACTTGTTAGACGCTTTTATCCAAAGCGACTTACATACATTCAGTACTGTGGGCAATCCCCACAGGAGCAATTTGGGGTGAAGCGTCTCAGGGACACAACGACATGCTGACTGCAGTGGGACTCGAACCTGCTATCCCCCTGATTCAAAGTTCAGCGCACTATCCACTGAGCCACAGCCCACAGCAGACTTCAAGAAGCCAATCGAGCATTTAATTACCCACCATGCCACCCGTGGTTTTCACAGTGTTTGACACTTGGATATGAATCTGCATAGACATCTCCTGACGCCATCTTTGTTCCCTTCAGTCTGTAACTGAGGCTTCACCTGAGACTGAGGCGTGATGAACTAAAGCAGAGATAAGAAGCCAAATAAGAGATAACAGGATCGAGCCCCTCCAGAGATGGCAAAAGTACACACATCCTTTACTCAAGTAGAAGTACAGATACTCGTGTTTAAAAGTACTCTGGGTAAAAGTAGAAGTACTGACTAAATGTCTATACTCAAGTCAAAGTAAAGAGGCTTTGAAGTGTATTTCAGTAAAAAGTACCCATAGCTAGCAGCTGTTTTAAAGAGTACCTGACCTCCCTTTATATCAATAGAACAATAATGTCGTTGTTAGCTAATGAATGTTTCCATGGTGACCAACGGCAACATGACAACGTTTCCATTGGTCCCTCTTCTTTAGAGAAGACCAGGAAGTGATGGATACACGGATCGTGTTCAGATCAATAGGCACGCAATGACTCTAAAGAATAATGACCACGCACCAACACACATTCAGACTAAAGGAACCAGCTGTTTGGGAAATGAGAGAAGTAGAAAGTACAGGTATTTGTGTTCAACATGAGAGAAGTAGAAAGTACAGGTATTTGAGTTCAACATGTGAGAAGTAGAAAGTACAGGTATTTGAGTTCAACATGTAAGAAGTAGAAAGTACAGGTATTTGAGTTCAACATGTAAGAAGTAGAAAGTACAGGTATTTGTGTTCAACATGTGAGAAGTAGAAAGTACAGGTATTTGAGTTCAACATGTAAGAAGTAGAAAGTACAGGTATTTGGGTTCAACATGTAAGAAGTAGAAAGTACATGTATTTGAGTTCAACATGTAAGAAGTAGAAAGTACAGGTATTTGGGTTCAACATGTAAGAAGTAGAAAGTACAGGTACTTGAGTTCAACATGTAATAAGTAGAAAGTACAGGTATTTGTGTTCAACATGTAAGAAGTAGAAAGTACAGGTATTTGAGTTCAACATGTAAGAAGTAGAAAGTACAGGTATTTGAGTTCAACATGTAAGAAGTAGAAAGTACAGGTATTTGTGTTCAACATGTGAGAAGTAGAAAGTACAGGTATTTGGGTTCAACATGTAAGAAGTAGAAAGTACATGTATTTGAGTTCAACATGTAAGAAGTAGAAAGTACAGGTATTTGGGTTCAACATGTAAGAAGTAGAAAGTACAGGTATTTGAGTTCAACATGTAAGAAGTAGAAAGTACAGGTATTTGTGTTCAACATGTAAGAAGTAGAAAGTACAGGTATTTGAGTTCAACATGTAAGAAGTAGAAAGTACAGGTATTTGAGTTCAACATGTGAGAAGTAGAAAGTACAGGTATTTGAGTTCAACATGTAAGAAGTAGAAAGTACAGATATTTGAGTTCAACATGTAAGAAGTAGAAAGTACAGGTAGTTGTGTTCACCATGTAAGAAGTAGAAAGTACAGGTATTTGTGTTCAACATGTAAGAAGTAGAAAGTACAGGTATTTGAGTTCAACATGTAAGAAGTAGAAAGTACAGGTATTTGAGTTCAACATGTAAGAAGTAGAAAGTACAGGTATTTGAGTTCAACATGTAAGAAGTAGAAAGTACAGGTATTTGAGTTCAACATGTAAGAAGTAGAAAGTACATGTATTTGAGTTCAACATGTAAGAAGTAGAAAGTACAGGTATTTGCGTTCAACATGTAAGAAGTAGAAAGTACAGGTATTTGAGTTCAACATGTTAGAAGTAGAAAGTACAGGTATTTGAGTTCAACATGTAAGAAGTAGAAAGTACAGGTATTTGAGTTCAACATGTAAGAAGTAGAAAGTACAGGTATTTGTGTTCAACATGTGAGAAGTAGAAAGTACAGGTATTTGAGTTCAACATGTAAGAAGTAGAAAGTACAGGTATTTGGGTTCAACATGTAAGAAGTAGAAAGTACAGGTATTTGTGTTCAACATGTAAGAAGTAGAAAGTACAGGTATTTGGGTTCAACATGTAAGAAGTAGAAAGTACAGGTATTTGAGTTCAACATGTAAGAAGTAGAAAGCACAGTTATTTGAGTTCAACATGTAAGAAGTAGAAAGTACAGATATTTGAGTTCAACATGTAAGAAGTAGAAAGTACAGGTAGTTGTGTTCACCATGTAAGAAGTAGAAAGTACAGGTATTTGAGTTCAACATGTAAGAAGTAGAAAGTACAGGTATTTGAGTTCAACATGTAAGAAGTAGAAAGTACAGGTATTTGAGTTCAACATGTAAGAAGTAGAAAGTACAGGTATTTGGGTTCAACATGTAAGAAGTAGAAAGTACAGGTATTTGAGTTCAACATGTAAGAAGTAGAAATTACAGGTATTTGTGTTCACCATGTAAGAAGTAGAAAGTACAGGTATTTGGGTTTAACATGTAAGAAATAGAAATTACAGGTAGTTGTGTTCAACATGTAAGAAGTAGAAAGTACAGGTATTTGAGTTCAACATGTAAGAAGTAGAAAGTACAGGTATTTGAGTTCAACATGTAAGAAGTAGAACGTACAGGTATTTGAGTTCAATATGTGAGAAGTAGAAAGTAAAGGTATTTGAGTTCAACATGTAAGAAGTAGAAAGTACAGGTATTTGAGTTAAACATGTAAGAAGTAGAAAGTACAGGTATTTCAGTTCAACATGTAAGAAGTAGAAAGTACAGGTATTTGTGTTCAACATGTAAGAAGTAGAAAGTACTGATACCAGAAACAAGTCCTTAAAGGTCACCTATCATGCTGTTTTTAGGCAATAGCACACATCTCAGAAATATAACAAACATGTCTATGAAGTGTTTTGCTCAAAATACCAAACAGATCACCCATTCTAGCCATGCCTCATATCCCTCTATTTCACTTCCTGTTTCAAAAGTGCTGATTTGGGGTATAAAGCTTTAAAAGAGGAGGGGGCTGAGCTCATGCGGGACCCGGCAGCTACTGTCTAAACTAAATACTGCCGTGATGAAACGCCATATCATGGATTATCAAGGATCTGAAACAGTCTGGAGCTCAAAGGCTTTCTCTCTTGCCGGTTGTACCACAAGGTGAGTTCCTTTCTACTTCCTGCTTCTTCACACACATGCTCTCCAGTACAGGTTAGCTCTGAGTGTTAGCGATGCTAATGTAAACACCGACCATATTACATCCAAAACAGTCGGGCATTGTTTCTGATAGCAACGTTTCTGATTGGGCCGTGGGTCCACATTTCAGATGTTACGTCATATCGGACGCAAATCTGGATCAGCTCCGTTGTTCCCCGTTTTTAGAGATTTTGCATGATAGGTCCTCTTTAAGATATTGGATAGATATTATGTGATTCAGGGCGCCTCAGGGGCAAACACCTGCATCGCCGACGGCATAAGAGGCACAAGGAGAAAAATAAATGATCCCTTGCAGATACATCACAGAATAGGAGGAAGCTGGAAGGAGAAGTCTCTGGAAAAATGCTCCATACAGTCACTGAGTGGACTGTCATACACTCAAATAATCAATGCTAACCTGATAAAGGAATGGCCACAATATATACATTTCCTGATCTGATTAGCTTACTTAAAGTATGCATTTAATTATATTCTTAACTAGATTCCTCTGAATACATTTCCCCATTCATTTCAACAATCTAAAAATACCACTCACTGTATGTAGAAAATAGCATGGAGTCATCTGCATTCATGCATAATCAGATATGTGAGGCAATAATGAAAGAACATAAATAGTGAAATCCAGAGAGCTGCATCCCGACATTTACATTAGTCACATAAAACCATTACAAAACCAATTCAAGGAATTTGAAATACCATTTATCACAAAGATTCCCACTAATCCAATGCTGTGTTAGTTTAAATCTACTAAGAGACGCCATACGGCTGCTTGGCAAACTGAAGAAGCCTTTCTACATCAATAAGCTAATTAAAGAGGACTTTCTATGTACATTTTCAGGTGTATATCAGTATGTAGTGTCTCTACTTTAAAGAGTCCTCTCCTGCTGATGTTCAGGTGTATATCAGTATGTAGTGTCTCTACTTTAAAGAGTCCTCTCCTGCTGATGTTCAGGTGTATATCAGTATGTAGTGTCTCTACTTTAAAGAGTCCTCTCCTGCTGATGTTCAGGTGTATATCAGTATGTAGTGTCTCTACTTTAAAGAGTCCTCTCCTGCTGATGTTCAGGTGTATATCAGTATGTAGTGTCTCTACTTTAAAGAGTCCTCTCCTGCTGATGTTCAAGTGTATATCAGTATGTAGTGTCTCTACTTTAAAGAGTCCTCTCCTGCTGATGTTCAGGTGTTTATCAGCATGTAGTGTCTCTTGGCTCTTGGTCATTCTTGGCTCGACTGTCTCGCTCTGAGCAGCTGTAGAGCGACGGACATTGAGAACATATTTGTCATCACTACTCAAACACATGTATTGTCATCACAAGGACAGCTACAAAACAAACATGCACAAATGTCCAGAGCTTAACCCTTAGTGGATTCAATACAAAGACTCAAGCTAATATTAAATTGGCGATATTCAATCCTGGATTCATATTGATTTAAATCCATGAAACCCAAATGGAAATTCTCATAAATTAGTGGAAAAGAAGTAGGCGTGACACCATGTTATAACAAAGCAAATTCTAAAGGCAATAAAATAATAGACAATAAAAAAAATAAAGAATAAAAAAAGACACAACAATGAAAGATTATTTTTTCAAAAAGGAAAAAACATTATATTATAAAAAAATATATACATTTACATTTTTTATTATCAATTATATTTGTTTTTTTAATTGTGTAAATATTTCTTAGGTTTTTGGTCAATACTTTTTGGTATGCACTGTAAAGAAATATAATACGAATATATATTTAAAATAAGGAGCACCTTTTGAAACTAAAAACCTCGCTTTGTTAATGACAGATAAAGGATTATCAGCCACAAAGCGATTTAACCAGCGTGTCACTTCAGCCCACATACAGTCAAGCCCCCGGGAGGTGCGCCGGACTCTGTTGAAAATATTCGTTGTGGCCAAACGGCGGTACTGCAACTTCCGTATCAGTCCGTGACGTCACTTGGCCCAGAAATACTTTTCCCCATTGACTAACATTGGGAAAGAGACGTCTGTAAATCAGTGGATTTAAAAAAACAAAAAAAAACTACCCAGTATGAACTATTTATAGCCCTTATTAGAATCATTCGGTCCTTAAAGTTGTAAAATGCACTAAAAGCCGAATCTAGATTTATTTTCTGTCTCCATTCATTCTACTGAACCGAGAGTGGGAGCTCGGGGGGCGGGGCATAAGAGGTGCATGCTCTGTGAGCGTACATACGGGGTGTTTCTCAATGTCGAGTACGCTTGCTTGGTAGCACATGTCTTCCGACAAGGATGCCAACACTCACGTATTGAGCGTGAGAGTCACGCAATTAACCCATATCTCACGCACTCACGCCACACTTGCCTTTCCTCACGCTAAGTTGTCGTGCAAAATAAATGTATATACAAATAAAGTGAAGGAACAGCAAACCGAGCGGTCTACAAAATTAGAAATGAGGTCTTCTGGCTTAGTTCAGTAAAGTTGGAACGATATTGGGAGATTCTGATTTCACGGATCAATAACTCATGAACAAAACGTTATTCAGACACAAATGATGTCTCCTAAGTACCGTGGTAAGGTTGGCAACGAACTACAATGACATTTTGATCAAAATCTGGACACATTACATTGGTCTCTATCCGCAGCCGGAGAAGAAACGAGTGCTCAGGGACCGTCTGCAAAGTGCAACTCTGAAAAAAGAGAATACAATAATATTCAATCACTATTATACAGCTTATTAAACTCACTACACACACCAATAGTCTCCTGTGTGTCATACTACAGCAAGGAGTTTGGAAGAATATGCTTTTAAATAATTGTGGGGAATATTTATAATGTAAAATCATCTTAAATAACTTTACTATTATACAGTATATTTCTACCAAACTCACAACTTGCATTGTTGTTGTTAGCATCTGGTTAGCTAGCTGCGCTAACGGATATTAAAAGCTGTTTCTGGAACAAGGAGAGGGAGAGCTCTGTCCTGTCAGACTGAGAGATAACTACAGCTCAGTGAGGTAAGGGACTCTCTGTAGATAGTTAACTTTAGGCTAGTTATCTCAGTGGGTCTCAAACGTTTTGGTCACCATTTATGAGAATAAATGAAAAACAGTTGTACTATATGACAGTAAAACAAGAATACAGTTCAAAAGGTGAGTGATTTGTAAAATATCCATAAAGAAAAAGAAAATCTGTTTACAGTTCCGTTTCACCTGGGTGTTGAGAGAAGTATCCATAAATTAATGTTGCTCTCAAAGTGCACCAGATTGATGCATTTAACTTCAATGTTTAAAAAAAAATCTTCCCGGGGGAGCATGACCCCGGACCCCCCTAGACGAGGTGAGAACCCCCCCCCCACTTATAAAATAGCACTTTACCTCTGCTTACACATATGCCATTTTATATGCCGTGAGCTGATTATCGAGCCTTCATAAGAGTCGCGGGTACACTGTGTATGTAAGTATTCCACTGTAGCGCCGGTACATTAATGGGAAACCCTAGTTTGTACATGTTCAATACATTTGTAACACTGTACACATGAACGTTTCTTTTTTCGGGTCACCAACAAAAAAATCTCTCTCCAAGCTGTCAAACTCAAATGTTGGCAGTCCTGCTTCCGAGTCACTTGCTTCAGAAGCGAGGCAAGAATCCTTCCTGGCATTCAGAAAACGAAGAGTGGAACAGGCGAGCAAGTGTGCAGGTGTGAGTCATGTGAGAGGCCCCGCCTTACATTTTCCGCCACAGATTTGGGGAAATTGGTCCCTGCGCAAAGCATTGTGGGGATGTTATGACCGCTGAGTCTACACATGTGCAGCCTCGAAATTTCTCGCTAAGAAGTACGACGAGCTCGGTAGAATTCCAAGTATGCTGGACATTGGAACAGTCCTTCGGCGGCACTCAATGACGTAGTATGCTTGAAATAGATGCCTCTGCTCTGACAGCCAGGCCGTGACGTTTCGCTCTCTTAAAAGTTTGGCCATTTTTGTCCTCATGCGCCAATGAACAGCTCAGGAAAGAACGAGACACCGCCTCCGACGCTGTATCCAGTTCTTATTATACATCCATGCATACAGTGGATGAATATTTCTGACTACACATTTTTGTTTACTACATTTCCCTGGATCCTGAGTCACCTCAGACAGAGCCATTTACATAGATGTCTAACCAAGAGTCAAATACATGTATTTCATTCTGCAACGCTAGAAAATGCGCAAACAGTCCTTTTTATGGTTGAGCTGTGGGTCTTTAATCTGAGGTTAGAAGATACACTTTCACCCAGTTCATTTCTCCAGGGCTGTTTTTAAAGCAGACTCATCTTTCGTATAATGTGGGATCAGGGACCTAAAAAAAGGTGCGAAGTCTAAATATTTGATGTGTTTAAAACCACAGTTCTACCCTACATGCTGCTATTTCTTATTACACACATGTCCCGTTACTTTGCCCGACAAAATTATTCATGACGAGCGAGAACGACTTTTGACTAAGTAATAATTAAATGTCTGCTTTTTATAAATGCCCTGGATTCTCATTTTCTGGTCCTTCATTTAAACAAGTTCAGTAAAAGTGGCTTTATGATGACAACGTGTACTTTTAAACTCAAAGGAAATTCCAATATCGTTATAATTCTCTGTACATGTTTGGATTAAAATCCCCCATTGAGCTGTCAGGCGGTTCTGTATCGTACGCTGATTAAAGACACTAACAATTGGGAAACGTTATAAATCGACTGAATACTCAAACTGGGTTAGAATAATGTGGAGCTTTCTTAAGAGGGAAGCATATCTGCTATCCAAACAATCCAAATCCACCTGCGTCTGTCATTTCAAATAACTATATTCCCCTCACATCCGCAGGCTCGGAGTCATCTTCGACAGTCAGCTCCAATTCCCGCTGCCTCCGCTCATCAGAAGCCAACCTCCTATCCATCCCCACCCGCACCAATCACCGGACCTGGGGGGGCAGAGCCTTCTCCGTCGCTGCCCCCTCCCTCTGGAACTCACTCCCCCAACCCATCAGAGACGGCACTGACCTCACCACCTTCAACACACTCACAAAAACTCACCTCTTCAATCTGGCTTTTAATTATTGCTTTTGTATTATTTGACTTTCACTTTAACTATATATTTATTTGTTGTTCCTTCCTTTTCCTTTCTCTTCACTATATCTGTAAAGCGTCTTTGAGCACCTGTAAAAGCGCTAACAAATTAAATCTATTATGATTATATTACTTCCTTTTCAACGTCCTATCAAACGAACAAATAGGCACATTTCCCAGAGTAATGCCCCTGCTCTAATCCCTCTGTATAATTACCTTCCTGAGTCCTCATCACACACCTTGAGACTTCAATGTTAGCCGCGGAGGCATGAAAACGGTCGGAGGAACATCCAGCATGTGGTCACGGCTCTATCTCCGTAACAAATAGGATCACATTTGTGTTGGCAAACCGTATATAGAGAGTACAGCCTATGAGATATCCAGCCTCCATAATCTGAACATGCACACAATGTAATGCATGTCATCTTCCGCATAACATGAAGGAAACGGAGCGAGATTAGCACCCCGTGAACCACGTTACCTTCAGGTATCCAGCAGAGTGGCTTCATATGACGGCTTTAGTAGTATCTAACTGTAGGTTTCATGTATCATCAATGGATGTCTGGGTGCCTCTTCCATTCACTATACAACCTGCTATTTTCTCCCTTGTAAACTATCATATTTTTAATAACCACCAATAGAGATCAATCGCTTGTTTATGGTATTTAATTATGAGGACATATTGTGCTCATTTTCAGGTTCATATTTGCATAATGTGCTTCTACTGTGACATGTTTCCATGCTTTAATGATTCTTTAATAATTGTAACGGTGATATCAGGGGCGGACTGGGACTAAAAATCAGCCCGGGACTCTCGACCGGTCCACTTCAGTACCGCCGGCCCACCTCGGTACCGCAAGCAAATACCGCTAGTAAATTATCGACAGGACGGGACGGTGCTAGTGACTTATCCGACCGGCCCACATCGTCCGACCGGCCCACTTCAGTACCGGCCCATCGGGATTCGTCTCGATGGCCAGTCCGCCACTGGGTGATATATAAACCAATACCACTGATGTTGTCCTGATAGTGGTGTTGGTACTTTTGTGTGTTTCATTTCGTAGAACGGGGTTAGGGTTAGGGATAGGGGGTAGGGGTTAGGGTTAGGGTTAGGGTGTTAGGGGTTAGGGTTAGGGGTTAGGGGTTAGGGATAGGGAGAGCCCTTGTTGTTAAACTTTCTGTCTTTGTGTTTTCCCACCTTTTGTGATTGCTTTGTGTTTCTCTGTATGTTTGTGTTAATTTGTCCTGCCGTTGTTTCCCCTTATATGGTTCTGCTTTTCGATGTTTCCTGTCCCTGTTCCTGCATTATCCCTCAAGTTTCTTTTTGAATGTGCTACTCGTGCCATGCTGACTCCTTGTTGTTTGTCCCCTCTGTTTTGTGTGAACTTTCCTGCTCTCTAGTTTCGTCTTGACCTCTGTTGTGCAGCTTGACGTTAATAATAGAAACTCTCTTTCCTTTACTTCCACTGCATTTTGGTTCAACTGTTAGCTATCCTGTGACAGATATATAATCAATAAGCTATATATACATGTTATATTTTGTCGATATTGTGTAATGTCCTTGCCAACTTATCAGTACTCAATGTAAGACGTGATATCACTTGAAGCGTTTATTGGTTGAAGGACTTCACATGTTGACACTAGTTTGTTAATATGGTACAGTTATCGCTAGTATTACAAATGTTAATCTGAAGCTTTCCACCACCCAATTTCCCACATTAACCTCTGTCTATATTCAGCAGACTCGCTTGTAACGAGATCCTGAGCTGTAGAGGTTCAGGCTATATTTATTTTTGTCCTATCCTCTAGATCAGTCCTTCTCAAAGTATGGTCCGGGGACTACTGGTGGTACGTGAGCGCCCCCTAGTGGTCCGTGAGTATATTGGTAACATTTCACATTTGAAATTAATTAATTAATTTGAGTTTTCCGCACTCTCACGGGAATATCTCCGCAATGGAGCAAGCTTAAGTTTCATTCATTCATTGCATGATATAGCCCAGCGCAACACCTTCATCACACATGTTGCCACTTGTTTGTACCATATTCAGGCGATTTGTAATCTGTTCTAGAAAAACGATGTGATTGTGGAGATTTGTGAAGTTAGGTGGTCCGCGAGTGTTTTTTTATTGGTTAAGTGGTCCATGGTATGAAAAAGTTTGAGAAACACTGCTCTAGATATATGTAGAGTGGGAAGCCATCTTTATTGTGATTCGTCACACTTGGCTGTGTCTGCAGGGGGCGCTATTTAACATTCATTTTACATAATCTACCTTTGAGCTGAATACGGGAATTTCTGGGGATTTGTTTTGGCGACAGAATCTCAGCTCGGAGTGCAGGTCTGATCCTCTGGAGAGGACTTATTTAGCAGGAGATGAATTTTCTATTTTCGGTCGGCAATCTCTGTTTGTCATTCCATACCTTTCCCAGAGCTTATACTGCATGAGTCAACATCTCCATCGGTGAGCTGTGAATAAGTAGGGGGCTTTTAGGGCGCTTCAAAGGCTTCCTGCAGGACTCTGAAGGTACAGGAACCCTCTGAGGCTGCTCTCCGGTGTTTTTGAAGAACAGTCTGCCTCTCTGCTTACTTTCCCGCTCATATTAACTTTTAATATAGCTCCAAAGGCATTGGAAATCTTTTTAAACGTAAAATGTTCTTATTGTTTTCAAGAGCTTTCAAAACAAGCTTCCCTCTCACATACAATTGCACATCCTGTGTTTTAGGCTCTTGACAGATATTGTGTTCTTTAAAATATGAACCTCAATAATGTTGAGTGGGATGATATTTGTCAGCCTGAAAAGGTGAACATATTTGCAGATAAAGTTCCGGGTTGATTTGAGTTTCGTGCCGTCAGTAAAGACAACACTTCAAGCCAGCCGAGTGTGCAGCTATGCACATCCAATACCACCGATCAATAAGTAGTCATGTGCAGGAGGGAGCATTTGGAAGGCATTGATTTATTTATTTTATATTTGTGATCACGCCTCAAGGGTGTGAAAATAAAAGAGCAGGATGTCTCTCTGGGTCAATCATGCAGGCCTTCTGACTGGTGGCGACATTTTATGTATACAGACGTGCGTGGGTGTGGTTGTAAACCCATTTAATAGTGTGTGTATTTATATATAGATATTATTATGTATAGATATATATATACTGTATGTGTTGTGGTCAAAGATCATGGGAATGGTGTTGATATGTGGAGATTTTAAAGTATAATTATCTCTATTGTTTCTTTTCGTTTTTTCTATACATGCTTAAAAGTATCTGTCGTCACGGTTTGAAAACCAACCTGTCTTTATTGCACCTTGTCCATTAAACCAAA
>CM070488.1:30930835-30933335 GCA_036324585.1 Champsocephalus esox | reverse complement strand
ATTAACAAACCAACCAACTCACACACGAAGCAAGCAAAACACTCCTTTAGGGATTCAAACCACATAGTCAAAGAAAGATAATAATTATATAACACATGCAGCTCTAAGTGCTTTACAACATGACATATCACAAGTTAAAAACAAACAAGAAAATCCCCTCAGATTATTTGATAAGAACTTTAAAAGGTACATGCAGCAAAATACAACATTTTATCATGTTGACTAAAGGAGGTAAAACGTATGATAATACAAATCAAATAAATGATGGTGTCTCTCTGACAGATAAGACACAAGAGGAATATTCTAAGTACATTTCACTGGCTTGTTTTTCTTTGAATTGGAAATAGATCAAGTATTTCTCGTCACTGCTCCTAGTTTTAGGCAGCTACCATAAAGCAACACGGAAGAAGAGATTGTGTTTTGCTCAACTGGACTTTGGTAGTGTTCACTGAACTGTGATGTGACACTTGAACCTGTAGTTCCAAACAAACCCAAGGCCTTAAAAACTGCATTTCCTACCAGGAGTGGGGTTCGAACCCACGAGGACTAACGTCCATTGGGTCTTAAGTCCAACGCCTTAACCACTCGGCCATCCTGGTCACACCATACCTCAAAACCAGGACAGAATATTAAAATCTCTCCTCACAGTTCAGCAGTGTTTCAAGAGAAGCTAATGACCCTGGCTCTGAATCTCATGCAGACACTTCAATGCATCCTATTGGCCCCGAAGGACAGGGTTGTGAAAAGTGACTGAATGAATACATGGGCAAACAAAAACATCTTAAAATGGTTTAGGGTAAGTGAACTCAGCAGTAATTAGTGATGTTACATTCGCGAACGATACGATTCTTTTGAACGATACGATTCTTTTGAACGATACGATTCTTTTGAACGATACGATTCTTTTGAACGATACGATTCTTTTGAACGGCTCTTTGGTACGAACAAAGGGAACCGAGTCGTACTCTGTGAGAGCCGTTCTTTTTATCGTTGGTCCACCGCCTGCCATAAATCTACTCGCCTTTACGGGAACTTGCTTTCCTGAATGCACATTAGCCGTAGACGATGGCGTAACGCATGCTGCTTGAGTAGCAGTTTGGCTGGCTGAGAGATGCAGCACGTTCTACATTTCTCTGTGAGTAAAAGTAGATTTCTGGCAATACAGTCAATCATTATCCGGGTGATAGTTTCACAGATAAACCTATTAACCCCCTTAAAACAAAAACGGCTCTTTTGAACGGCTCTCGGAAAGGAATGGAGCCGTAAGATCAGGCTCCCTTCAACGAGCCGTAATTCCCATCACTAGCAGTAATCAATACACGTAAATGATTTTGTGGTGGGTCTGTATCATGGTCCAAAGCCGGACAAGGGCTCTGGTCAGGAAAGAGGAGAAGATAAATGGGAATGTGGTGGGCAGCTCTGATACAACCAATACAATGTCCAAGTCAAACAAAAGCCAGGCAGAAAATCCACGAGCTCGAGCACAAACACTCTGTATTGATCCACTGTCAGTGTGATTACTGAGCAACAGGAGACACATCCCAGATTCTGATGTCCTCAGATGTTCGAAACTTATCAGAATCAGGTCACAGTTTTTATCAAAGCAGAAAAGGTGCTGTGGTTGTTCTTTTTTCACCTTGAAATGAGCTTCTCCTTCTCTTTTTTACCTTTTGTTCATGACAGCGGCACGTCCAATTGAAAGTGAAATAAAATCAAGTTTGATTTAATGGGTTTTCATTTCAGCCTTCGAGTCAATGCAAGGAGAAAATTAGACAGAGCCTGTGGACTTGTGATATCCGTGGTGGAGCCACACAGACGCCAGCCAGATTTACTTCCAATGCTGATTACAGAATTACTGAAGACAGTAATTATTCACAACTATTACCGAAGCCAACTAGCATGTGTGTGGCGCTCTGATTAAGACATACACACATTCTGTTTCAAGGACTTTTCAGCAGACACTGTGTGCACATCAACATTGTTCGGTTTATTCAAATGTTGACATTGTTAGTGTAGTATTCTAAGGGATCCATGGGAAAATATGGAAATGTAGGCAGAGATTTTTGGATTACTACTATCCTTTAATACTGAGCTTTATTGCATCTTTCTGCTCACCATTTTGGTTTTTATCACCTGAAATGTTATTGTTTTGGTTCACTCACATTAGTTAAAGACGCAAAATATACGTTTTTTACTTTAACTAAGGTTAATTAAGGTTTTTTAACCTTAAATCTCGCTTTTACGATGCAATTCTCTCTAACCCGTATCAAGCAGCAGGCTCCTCCTTTGCGTGGACAAAGATACTTATTGTGCCTTTTATTAAGCAACTTTATAGTCAAACAGAAGGTTGTTCAACTATGTCCTACCAGGAGTGGGGTTTGAACCAACGACGACTAATGTCCATTGGATCTTAAGTCCAACGCCTTAACCACTCGGCCATCCTGGTTCGAAAAGTCCTCTAACAAGGACACACGCTTTGACACTACAATCATGTATGTTT
>CM070488.1:30805835-30925835 GCA_036324585.1 Champsocephalus esox | reverse complement strand
AGGATTATTTAATATTAAATTGAATATAAATGTAAAAATACAAATAAAGTAGAATATAAAGAGTGCAACATGCACCATGGAGACACAACACAACCTAACATGGAGCATGTGGAATAATCTCATTCAGGTTCTTCTGAGAGTTGTTGAAAGCAGAGCACTATCTCCTGATTAAATCACTGCTCTTTCTCGAGTCGGCATTGAATAAAATAATTTATGTGGATTCAATTTTAGAGGAAAAATGTCTCTGCTAGAATCATTTCTAACATTCACTTCTCTCCGTGAAAATAGACCTGACAAGATTGTCCAATCATCCTCAATTTACCTCGCTAAGATAGATGCCGAGACAAACACTGAAAGCCTTTCTGATACTGTTCAAATGTAATGGTTCACACTTTATGATAAGAGTACATGAAGGAAAAAGCATGCATCTTTTCATGCACTAATCTTGGTTGCCTAAACATGTTATATTTAATGTATTGCTTCACCCTCTTCTGTCACACAAAAACAAGATGGTGGCTGCCAAAATGCCAAACTTGAGGCTCGAAATGTCTTAATTGTTGCATTAATCAATGGAGAGTTCATGAAGTACTACGGGGATTGCAGTCAAACGTGCATTCGTGATAATTTAAGTACCTTTTCCATTTGTGTAACCCTTATTTTCTTCCACACAACACAGGTAAACAAACCACCACAGGCTGTGTGTAGTGTTGACATGCTGCCACCTCACATCCCTCGTGGTATAAGAAATGGAAAACAAGAGGCATGATTAATGATGACATGTCAAAAGATTACAGCCATTTCTCTGAAACCCTTTTTTTTTAAAATGCCAGCTTCGGAAGACTCGCTCGGCTACGTCACATGCAATAAATGCAGACATTTTGCAGTTTTCCAGCTCACTCGTGTGACTTTTCTGTCTGATTCCATCACATACGGTATCATTTAGAATATAATATAATCCTTTATTGTCGTTATACAGGGACAATGAGATGAGTAGAGCTACTCCTTTTTCAAGATGCCATCACAAATACAAAAAAACAGCAAGAGACGTACGACATTCAGGAGAAGACGACATACAAACAACAAGCATTCAAACTTCAATGTGCAGATTTATGTCATCAGAATTGGTCATTATTATTATATTTACAACGACGCTACACAATGTAAAACAATATCTGTTGTGCTTTTGTTGGGGTAGTTTTGCAGATCCTGCATCATCCAATGTGTTTTCTACATGTTCATATGCACACTTTAATTTCACGTTGAAGACAAAGAGAAACGGGCCGGAGGTTTTGCTGCGAGCACCTGGTCAGTTAAAGGCCAGGTGCTGCACAGCTTTGACTGCCAATTAGAGCGGTGACCGTGTGAGAGCCGCCCGAGATAACTTCTAATTAACAATGGACCTCAGAGGCATAACAATTAGCCTTTCCTTCACATGCACCCACATGGCAGCCCACCTGACAAAACCGGCCTTTTTCAAATAATGCCCTACTGAGGACCGGCAAGGTAACATAGCATGCATTATAATCTGAAGCAAAGCATCGTAGGAAAGACAGCGATATTTTTAGAAAGACAATTGTAGAAATTACAGGAAAAATGTCCAATGCCAGCAGAACCATAATATCCCTAATAACAGAGTAGATTCATTCAATTACTACAGTCGAAGCAAAAGTACTTTTTACCGTCATAATTCAAGAAAACACACTTTTGACTGTACAAATATTAACTTTAGGTCAAATGAATGGACACTTTTCACCTACAGTTAATATATCAAGTCAAAATGTCAAATGGCAACAGTAAAAATATCATAATATCTCTAATAATATAGATATATAACATTCATTAAATTACTGTGCTCAAAGCAAAAATACTTTTTACCATCATAATTCAAGAAAACACTTTTTATTGTAAATATATTAACTGTAGCTCAAATTAATGGATAAATACCATCATTTTACAAGCATATAAATACCCGAAAATGTATTGTTCTTTAAACATGATATATTTCACTTATATGTACATTTACAGTGGAATTTCTTTGATATGAAGCAAAAGAATACCTCAATTTCTACACAAACAAGATGTTAAAAACATTGTATATGTTTGTCAAAGCTAGTAATATCAAGGTAAAATATAAAATATCTTTAAATATAGCTTCATGTAGGCTAATGCGCGTGTACATGTATTTATATATACATATGCCCCCCTCCTCTCAACCCTCTTGTTTAGTTTCTTTGTAACTTTTTGGCTTTGTTTTTGTTTGTCTACCCTCCCTCCCAAATGTGAAGCGTCTTTGGGTTCAAGAAAAGCGCTATAGAAATAAAATGTATTATTATTTTTTATTATTTTAAATGACATTTAAGTCAAAGTCAGCTTTATTGTCAAAATTGCTACGTGTGTTATACATCCAGAAATCTCGAGATACTGTTTCCCGCAGTCCCACAGTGTGACTTATACACATAAAACAAAACAAAAAGGGCCTAGATAAACGGGTTATACAATTTAAAATAGAATAGAATTGGGAGGGATGAAACCCTCTTTAATGGTCACACATGCAGAGCACACAGCACACACAGTGACATGTGGCCTCTGCATTTAACCCATCCTACATGTTAATGATATATTTAAAATGTTAATGTGCCATACACGAGGAAAACATGTTGTATATTGTATAGGTGAGACTCTATAATGGACATCTCTCCTGACAAGGTCACACACTGCCTGACTGTCAACATGACTATCATGAGAAATATATACAAAGGCCGCTGAGTGACGAGTGATGCTACTCTCAACCTAAGTGATTTCTCCAGGAACGATTGGAGCAGCAAGGGGACCTTTCTCATTTTATCAAATCCCCCTCCTCGACTCCTCGACTAAGTCTCGAGGATAGGAGTCGAGGAGGGGAGTTCGAGAAATGAGAAAGGGACGATGTGACGGGAACAGAGACAGCAAGGATGGAAGTCGATAACAGCACAAAGGATATGTCGGTGTATAGTGAGCATCTGCGCGTATATATTACAAAGATGCTGAGAGGTATTGGTTCCATGTTTGCTTTATTGAATGCCATGCCTCGCTGTTAACCTCTACTTCACATTTGGAGACATTCTGATGCTTATTTCCAGAGAGGAGGCAACATTTTCACTATGTCGGTTACAAACATCAACCAAAACATACTATTGTGCAGCAACATATTGTCATACAACCATCCATTTAAAAAACTAGACATGTTAATAATAAAGAAATAACAATTTATTCTATTTAGAGGTGTCTTTCAAAGCACCCACGTACACCTGAGATTAAGGACATATCATGCTTTTCAGGTTAATGTTTGTATTTTCTGCCTCTACTCTGACACGTTTTGTTCTTCAAGAGGTCGGGATCTCAGTCTTTGCAGGCTTTACAAACCAAACACAGGAAAGGAAAGGGAAAACTCCAAAAAGTATAATAGTAGTTCTTCCCACCCTCTGCTTTAACACAACGCATCCATCCCTCTTGAAAGGCACGAGCTGTAGAGTCCCTCCCTGCCCTCCTCCAAAGGCACCTGCCAATAAGCATGACCAAACCAGCGGTGGCAGAATGAAGCCATGCAGTAATTGGATAAGACTAATTGCAATAGTGAAGTCTCAGAGTGTCTGATTGCGCTGGGGAAGGACAGCAGTCACAGGACGGCTTGCGCAGGCCAACATTGTTTGACTTGTCACTTTGTAATTACGATTGCACAGAACTTTGTACGGATGTCTGGGACTCAGACTGGATCTGCATAATGCTTCTTTGTGTCGTGGGATGTCATCTTTTCACATTGTGTTTCCCACAGACAGTGGCGTTTTTATATGTACAAAGTGGTGGGGTACAAAAAAGTCAGATGTCTATATATAAGCTTCTGCAGTGAGGTTCATGGCTGGTGAGGCACATGGCACTGACTCTTCAGGTTTACAAATATTATATTTTGACCTAAATCAAAATATAATATTATTTTCAAAGCCTCTTTAGTCTGATGCTTCAATTAATTTTAAACAGACAGGTCAACAAAAGGATACCCAACAAATGTAATTTTATCATTTAAATATTGAATTGTTCTCTCTTAGTAAAATTGCAGTCTTACCTTGTCTTGAAGATGAAGTCCATTTGCCTATCCTTCTGGACAAACATCTCTATTACTTTTTTGTAAAAGTACTCCTTATGTTCTTGTAGTTTCAAAAGTCTATCATAAATCTAAATGATGGATTTATGATTCGAAAATGATAAAAGTAGGGTAGACATGTGGATATTATCCGGCTGAACAAAACGTGCATTTATCTAACAGCTACGTTTCCCACAGATCTTATTTTGAGCTATTTTCAAAATCCTATGGAGAAATCTCATTGCTTTTTTGTGGAGGGAAGCCATGCGCAGCTTACTTCCTGGTTTTAGGACGCGTCTCTCGTCTCCTCTTCACACACCACACTTTTCGCGGCACACATACTTACAGCCAATCAGCTCTGAATGATGTGAGGTGACGTATGGTGGGGATGGCAGCTCTATGCCCCTATGGTCATTATTTGTTGCCACACACATTAAATAGGAAAATACTCTGAGCATGCGCAGTGTAGTTTTTACAGTCACCGTTCACTTAGACAGTGAGAGGGAGGGGCAGGATCAGGTTTTGTCCCACATGGCTCTCAATAGGCACACACTGTAGACACTAATTAGAATAACACAGACTAAAACAGCAATGAGACGAATCAGAGGATTAAACAAGATCTTAAAATATATTTTTGCATTTCTCTGTCATCATTATTTTTTCCGGCTGTGTATTTTCAAATTCTAACGCACTCGCGCTGGTTTCTCCAAACGTACCTACCCCACCTTTAATTACACATCCGAAAAGGGGTGGGAAGAAGTTTACACTTTTTTAATCCCACACCTTCTCCCAAACACTAAATAACCGCAAACACGTTCAATAAGCTATTTAACTTTGAGGCAAGGGAACCGGCAGGGGTAAAATGCTAACTCATTTCCAGGTTTAAGGACTCATTCCTGCACCCCTCCATCTCAAAGATCAGCCCTAGCTGTACCAGATAACAGATCAAGCTGTTGACTCAGTACTGCTTTGGATATTGGATGTCATGTTTGGCATTTCCTTGTGTGTAATCATCTCCAATAACCTTGCAATTTGCGGCAGCCAAGAACAACGCGTTCTGTAATAGCTCACACAAAAAGTAAAGGCCACGCATTCTCCACATGTGCCCAGGGTATAAGAAGTCTGCTCATGCTTGAGTACAAAAAGAATGGTGCTGAGGTGTTTTCTGGAAAAAAGCCAGGACTGTTAAGTGGAAACAGAGGGCAAATCAAAAAGCTGGGGAGAAGTCCAAGGGGAGAGCCGTGAAGGGGGAAAGACAGCCTGTGACCGAGCCGAGGGGCCAGAGCAAGAAGACTGTAAGTATTAGTGAAATGTGCTTCTACATGCTTCAGAAACATGCAGTATGCAGACCACCACCCGAGGGACTGCAAGTATTTCTGCTGCCTCGCTCCCAGACCCCGATGTAAAGCCGGGAGCTTTCAGGCTCTGATTGGGTCTGCCGAGTCCTCTGCCTGGGAGCTGAGAGTCTGAATGTCTGATTAGAGTAAAGCCTGCGATCACTGCCCCTGAGATGGCAAAAGTACACACTTTACTCAAGTAGAAGTACAGATACTGTTATGGAAATCTCAGGACCCAAAACACGGCTAAAGAGTATAAGTCAGAGTAAAAAACAAATAAATGGTGAATCGAGAAAGCTGTCTTTTGGTTATTTATTTGAAGCTTCAAATACACGATACAATAAGGTAAAAATGTCACAGGTCTGGCAGAGTCTGAAAAGTCTACCAGAGAGTGCGAAGAACAAATGCAAGAGCAGAGATTATATGGGGAACAGAGGGGAAAATGATAAATCTGGATTCACACGGTTAGAACTGTTTATGAGACACCATCTGGCCTTATGGCCTTCAGAAGGAGATAGCATAACAGTTCTCGGAGCAGGGATGTATGATGTGTCTGTGTGAGAATCCCAGCAGTCAAAGCAGTTCTGGCCTTGACTGAGGAGGGGAAGGAGAGGAGGAAGAGGAACAATAATGGTGAAAGCACAACAAGAGGAAATAACATTCATTTGGTTTAAGCATATGAAGGATATTATAAGGTAGCACATGAAATATTTCCACTACATTCCTCATGTTTAAAAATACTCTGGTAAAAGTAGAAGTACTGACTAAACGTCTTTACTCAAGTCAAAGTAAAGAGGCTTTGAAGTGTACTTCAGTAAAAAGTACCCATAGCTAGCAGCTGTTTTAAAGAGTACCTGACCTCCCTTTATATCAACAGAACAATAATGTCATTGTTAGCTAATGAATGTTTCCGTGCTGAACAACGGCAACATGACAACGTTTCCATTGGTCCCTCTTCTTTAGAGAAGACCAGGAAGTGATGGATACACGGATCGTGTTCCAACCAATAGGCACGCAGTGACTCTAAAGAATAATGATCACGCACCAACACACATTCAGACTAAAGGAACCAGCTGTTTGGGAAATGAGAGAAGTAGAAAGTACAGGTATTTGAGTTCAACAAGTAAGAAGTAGAAAGTACAGGTATTTGAGTTCAACATGTAAGAAGTAGAAAGTACAGGTATTTGAGTTCAACATGTAAGAAGTAGAAAGTACAGGTATTTGAGTTCAACATGTAAGAAGTAGAAAGTACAGGTATTTGAGTTCAACATGTAAGAAGTAGAAAGTACAGGTATTTGAGTTCAACATGTAAGAAGTAGAAAGTACAGGTATTTGGGTTCAACATGTAAGAAGTAGAAAGTACAGGTATTTGAGTTCAACATGTAAGAAGTAGAAAGTACAGGTATTTGAGTTCAACATGTAAGAAGTAGAAAGTACAGGTATTTGTGTTCAACATGAGAGAAGTAGAAAGTACAGGTATTTGAGTTCAACATGTAAGAAGTAGAAAGTACAGGTATTTGAGTTCAACATGTAAGAAGTAGAAAGTACAGGTATTTGAGTTCAACATGTAAGAAGTAGAAAGTACAGGTACTTGTGTTCAACATGTAAGAAGTAGAAAGTACAGGTATTTGTGTTCAACATGTAAGAAGTAGAAAGTACAGGTATTTGTGTTCAACATGTGAGAAGTAGAAAGTACAGGTATTTGAGTTCAACATGTGAGAAGTAGAAAGTACAGGTATTTGTGTTCAACATGCAAGAAGTAGAAAGTACAGGTATTTGTGTTCAACATGTAAGAAGTAGAAAGTACAGGTATTTGAGTTCAACATGTAAGAAATAGAAAGTACAGGTATTTGTGTTCAACATGTAAGAAGTAGAAAGTACAGGTATTTGTGTTCAACATGTGAGAAATAGAAGGTACAGGTATTTGTGTTTAACATGTGAGAAGTAGAAAGTATAGGTATTTGAGTTCAACATGTGAGAAGTAGAAAGTACAGGTATTTGAGTTCAACATGTGAGAAGTAGAAAGTACAGGTATTTGTGTTCAACATGTAAGAAGTAGAAAGTACAGGTATTTGAGTTCAACATGTGAGAAGTAGAAAGTACAGATATTTGAGTTCAACATGTAAGAAGTGGAAGTACAGGTATTTGGGTTCAACATGTAAGAAGTAGAAAGTACAGGTATTTGAGTACAACATGTAAGACGTAAAAGTAAAAATTCTTCAGAAAAATTAAACTGTACTGATACCAGAAAGTACTGACCAGAAAAAATGTACTTAAGTGCAGTAGCGAAGTATCGCACTCGCAGGGAAAGATCTTTAGAGAAAAAGTTGGATCTTAAAGGGAAACTTTGAAGAACTTTGAATGAGACGTTCGGCCCCCACGTGGACATGCTATTCGTCTCTGTTCGCGTTGGCGTGCTTTGAAGTGGAAACAGCTCAGCCGTTTCGTCACATTTGTTGTCTCCATCTGGCTGGCAGCTGGTGAGAGTTGCCATGATGCTTTGTGACTCAATGCCTCTTCTGTTCTCTATTGTTAAAAAGGAGCCCACAAAAGGACTTGCTTCCCATCCACAGACATCGTTTAAATTACAACGCATATGGAGAGCAGTCCATCTCTCTGAAAGCCCCTCTCTCTTTAATACAGTCACGAATGGCAACCACCATTTCCAGATGTAATTGGGTTCCTTGATAAAGGATACCACCATCTCAATGTCTCTAAATGCTGCAGCGCTGTCTCCCCCCCACCCCCAAGGTCACACCATCCATTCCGATTGGAGGCGCGATGATAATGTATTCTACTTGCTTATTATTTATAATGGCATGGAGAGGTTTCAGTGGAAAATTAACCGCTGTGCTGCAGACACCTTCATTAGCAGATGAGGTGACATCTCATGCAAAACACACAACAGGGGGGATCCTTTCATAAACTCTCAACCTGGTGATTACTCACCTCCGGATATCACACTGACAATCACACATTAATGGATGTTTACAGCACATGAAGAAGCATTTCTGACGGAGGAAAGTGCTGTTTTAGTTTTTCCAGGACACACACACACACACACACACACACACACACACTCTGAAATGTACAGCTCAGATATCTCTCATCCGCACATCTGCTGTATGTGCAACAGTTGCTGGAGCTTAGCTGAACACAGCACATGGTGTAGTCCTTTTGAACTCTGAGCAGCAGCACAGAGAAAAAGCCAAGGAATCAGAAACCAGCCCTCAAAGAGAAGAACAAGTTACTTTTTCTCAACAGGACGCTTCGGGATTGGCTTGTTTCTGACTGAACACACAAGGACATCAAGACCAATGCACACACATACCCCAACAGCCGGGGTATAGAATAAAGAAGCATGTTAAATCTGCAGAAGTGCAAACCCACCATGCATGTCGCTTTCTACTCGACAGGTAAGTATTTTGTGCAGGTTTTTGCAGAAGAAAGTTAAAGTGCAACACCTTGTCAGCATCACTTCACGACTTTAAGCCCCCATGCGCGCATCTCCGTTTAGAGATCCGACGCTAAAAGTGGACTGAAAGGTGACACCGGTGTTCTGTACGGGGTTAACAAGCGCGCTTTGTGTCTGCGTGTACTCACTTGGAGGAAGTGAAGCCCGGGTTGTCAGCGAAGTCCCGTTATTCCCGTGCGCAGAGGCGGCAGATCCACGGAGAAGAAAAGAGAAGCGGAACGCTGCGTGAAGGCTCCGATTTAAAGGGAGAAACAAGCTCCAAACTGGCAACCTCACATCGTTGGATTTAAAGAAAGAACAACACCGGGAGGAGGTTGTTACTCCCCTCCTGGAATATGCACATCCAGCGCGTTTTCCTGCAGGAGGAGGAGGAGGAGGAGGAGGAGGAGGAGGAGGAGGAGGAGGAGGAGGAGGAGGACACCGATGCTCGCTCCCAGGCAATGAGAGGCATTTTAATTTCTGACTGCTGACCATGAGGGGCTACGCTGCTACGCCCCTCAGCATCCTCACTCACTCACTCACACACGCACGCACACACACACACACACACACACGCACGCGCGCACACGCATACACACACGCACGTGCACACACACACCATGTATACATCACTTCAGGGGACATTACATTGACTTACATGCATTTCCTGGAGACTTATCCTCACCTTAACCTTAACCAACACATGCCTAACCCTAACCCTAAACCTAACCCTAACCAAGTCTTCACCCTAAAATTAATGATTCCCCTTATGGGGACCTCCAATTTGTCCCCATAAGGGAGGTGCGTCCCCACACGTGACTATGTAAACAGATGTAGGTCCCCACAAGTATAGTAATGCTAGTCCACACACACACACGCAGGCGCGCGCACACGCAGACGCACACACACACACACACACACACACACACACACACACACACACACACACACACACACACACACCAGGATTGTGTTTGGCCATGCATGACCAGGTCCTGCTGTTATAGCTGCAGGAGTAAACAATAAGCTCCTATATGTCTCTATTTATGGGGCATGTGTCTCTTTTATTCTTTTTACTGGATGGTCTTATGGAGAGCATGCACAGATTTGTAATACACTGGATAACTTTGTGAGTTTGAATTATACATTTTAGTGGAAAGAAAACTTAAAAATGCAAATGTGGAGATGTTAATGTGTCCGTAATGCCTCATTTGCATATTTAAATATGGCGTTTTGTAATCAGCTTGTGAAGGTTTGTGGTGACTTTTATTCCTGACAGATTGCTATTGGATTCACCTGTAGTGTCTTTTTAAATGGAAATGTCCTCATTAGTAGAAATTACACACACCGTATTTGCAATTTTGGTTCCTTTTTCTAATTTCTTAACAGAAGGGTTTGATGAGTGAACATTCATATCCTGCATTATATCAGCGTTTATTTAAAAACAAGGCAAATATTGATCTCTTCTTGGCAGTTTTAGTGTTTTATATATATGTGTGGAGTGAAATAAATGTTAAATCTGCCAACATGTTGAACTCTGAACTCTTTCGACTAAATAACTCTAAGAATATTTAACCTGACCATGCAAATGTGCACATATTTGATTTAAAAAAATGGCTAATTTGCAGATGATAAAAGTCATCTGAAACCAGAGCCCAGTCTGCGCTGATTGGGCAACCGCTTAGAGATGTCCCGCCCCTTAGCCTATCACATGTTAGTCGGTCCCCTGTGTCTTTGTTTGTCATCGATCACTCTTTTCAGAGACTGTGACAAAGACGTGCGTGGTTAAAAGCAATGTGTACAATGTTTTTGAGCTCCTGCCAGTTGAAGCAAGTATTACATAGTGATGTATGTTCCGGAAGTTTCACGAAGGAGTCCAATGGAGGCGATTCAGGCAGCAGGAGGAGAGTCCAGAGAAACGCTGAATCGAAGGTGGAGGAACACCACCTGCTGCACATCGAACTCTTCACTCACTGGATGTAGGTGGGAAATAGATTTCTCTCTGTCAACCCAGCTTGCATTAAGAGGGGGATTTAAATAGCTGTTTTCTGATAGAACGTCCCTCTGGAGTGGACACAGGGATTTTAGACTTGGGAGACCATTTGCAAAAGGTATATAAAACACTACAGGGAAGGGAACGCCCCAAAAGGCATGATCGGGCTTTTGAACCCTAATAGTGACTAACACTCATTGATGGAGTCTACTTTCCTGAATTCGCCCTATAATATCCCGGGGTATACATTTAAAGTCCATAAAATGAGTATATTTGTAGTCCCCCTTCTTAATACGGCTCATTTCCAGCTGTGCTGCTCTCTGATAGGATGACGGAGGTTACCTGCAGTGAGACCTGTTGGTCCCGTAGGTTACCTCTTACTTCTCTCGCCCCTGAGGCCTTTACATAGCATGTGGCTGATTTATTCAAAGTGCCAAAACGTACAATACATCCTCCTTTAAAGCGTCTGTAAAATATAATTTGTGTCGGCCATTATTCGTCTAAAAAAAGCACTCTGAATGTTTTGTGTTGGCTGTGGATTCTGAAGTGTTGGGAACTGTGGTGTTGCCAGCGCATTGACTATAAATATAGAAATGTATTATGTTTTCTTACAAAGCCTGAGTGTGTGATTGAAGTCCGTTGGCCAATTTCGTAATTAAAACACGAGATATGCCTACGGTTCGGTCAAACAAACACATCAGCAGGTAAAGATGTTTTCTATCTGCACACAGGGACAAAATAGATTGACCCTGATTTAAACAATTACCATAAGAAGCAAACAGACTACACATACTTGAATGTGAGGTACACAGTACACAATAATTAGGCAATAAATCCAGAGGTGTGGGATTCGAGGTGATTCTCCAGTGATGTGAGGAATGTTTTCCATCCAATGATCTAATCATAAGTCCATCCTGGCCGCATTCAAACAATAAACATGTTTAATAATTACAACCCGATATCTTGTTTTGAGCGTGGAACACAGAGGACAGCCAAGCAAGGGCGATTTCCACCCACTATATGAACAAACATGATAAATGTATTATGTCCTGTTGTTATGTAGGGTGTCTCTCTTCTTCATCACCTGATGAGGTGCGAAAGATCTTTCAGTGTGGATCCTTTATTTTAAGGGATGGTCAGAAACGGTCCCATGCATCAGGGTTACTTGACATTAGGCGCTTTCACACCGCAGTACTTTTCCCACAAAGGTTCATGAGAACTCTTTAGTTCTCATGAACTGAGTACAGATCGCGTTCACACCGGATTAAGTTCCTGGGGAAGGATTAGGAATGAAGCCGCTGACGTCACTTCTTCTTCTTCTGCTGCTTTGGGTTTACTGGCAGGCCGCAAACCACTTCACGGCGTATACTGCCACCTGGAGGCCCCGGCCGGAAGTCCTCGGAGTTGGGGACTGGCTTCAGTATCAGCTGCTGGGACTCCCAGCTTCTGTTTTCTTTTGTGTTGCCACAAGTCTCTCTGCGTTTGTGCGATGGACTAATGCTAATGCTAATAATGCTAATGCTGATAATGCTAATGCGAGGATAATAAAATGGCGGCTTCACACATTTTTGTTTTAGTTTTACGGGGCGTGGTTTGCAATCCAGCAGAAATAGGAAAGCAGAGATGGAAAAGGGGGTACAAAGGTTCTCATGGACTAATTTTAGTTCCGGAAAAGTGGGAAAAGTACTGACAAAGAGTGGAGCCTCATCCCAATACCCCTCCTCGACTCCTCCTTTCCCTCACTCGCGTCCCTTCCTTGCATCTTAGCTCCGCCTCCGTGAGATGCGAGCGAGAGACGCGAGAAGGTGACGCGAGGACGGAGGAGTCCTCAGGTATTAATTGGGATGTCCTCGTTCACTCAAACGTCACTCTTAAACGACGTCTGTTAATGATGACATGTGCACAGCTGTATCCCCTCTCGTCGGGCTGAACTGAAGAACCCTTAGAACCGGCCCATTTCTGGTTCAATATTTATTTAAATTAATGAATCTTTCTCTTGTTAGTCAAGGAATTCAATGTATGATGGTTGGTCCTGCTTTTGTGTTCCGTTTTGGTGTAAAAGGTAGCCCACATTTAAATACAAATGTTCCACTCATCTTCCAGTTGTCGGTTTTCCTCTATTGAAATTGACCAGCTGTGAAGGTGGGGGCAGGGCTTTTATACGCGAGTGGTAAAAACACTTCCGCGTATTCTGCTCTCGTTTATCCTCCCGCACCCCTCCTCCCTCACCCCTCCTCACCCCTCCCCTCACCCCTCCTCGACTCCTCCGTGTGCATTTCAGCTATTGGGACGTCCTTCAAAATGGCGTGTCTTGATCGATTTCAGGGTCAAGTCCCGGAGGAGGGGAAGAGAGGAGTCCAGAAGGGGTATTGGGATGAGGCTAGTGTGTGTGACAAAGAGCGTGTGACAAAGAGTGTGTGTGGGAAAATGTGCGACATGTTACCGTGATGATAAGAGGTAGTTCAGATCTCGTTATAATGTATAAGATAACCAAACCTTAAAAATAAAACGTATCGGTATAAATCACAATGCTTTACTACAGGGTGATCTGGTTACACACACTATGCAGGAAACTCACTTTAATGTAAGATAAGATGTTCTTTATTGATCCCAAATTGGCTTACAGCATCAGGTTAAAACAAGGTCTCTGCACATTATATTATTTATTCCACTATTTCATCAATTTAGACTATCTAAAAAACATATACATTTTGTTTCTCAAAATAGAAATGAAAACTGAACAAAAAATGTAAAGTATACATGTTTCTAGTGAAAGTCAAATGAACACCTTGAAGGGCCAAACTACAGCTAACACAATTTAAAAGTAGGATGTTATTTACATTCAGAGTGCAAGGAATAACACATTTGAAATGTAAAATGTACTAGAAGAAAACTCCAGTTAATACTATACTCGGTCCGGATGATTTCTTTAAGCCCGCGTCACACTGTCCCGAAATTGACACCCGATGGACACACGATAAAGGAAATGTTCAGATTCGGCTCGGATCGTAGCAACATCGGGCCGTTCGTGAGGGCATCTTAAGCCATCGTATGACCGCCGGTGGAGTTTCTCAGGCTCCGGCAGCAACTTCGTGAGCGGTGGCAAAATCTTTGGCATGCCAAGAAATTGCCTTCGTAAGGCCATCGTGAGGGCATTTTCTCAAATCGTGTCATGTTCGTGTGATCATCGGGCATTTTTCGCCTCACGAAGACAATACGAAGGAAACAAGAAGCTGCCCGATTGTCTTAGGAAGGCAACACGACGACGTGAAGCCCTCGCAATGCCGTCGTGTAGCCATCGTAATATAGTACGATGACATCGACATTGCATTTATTGCACAACAAAATCATGTGAACATATTATGTAAATAACCCAATTTGTGTTCTGTGAAACTGAAAAGGATATTACAATGTTTTCGTTGCAGTTGTATGTCTTAAATGTAATTTAGGTTAACTGTTTTATTTAGATGCTTTTATTTTTAAGGCGAGTTTACGCTGTTGACAGGAAGTTGTTGTTGCTATGGAAACAACATGACGGAGTGTGTGGTTCGGGTGCCATCGTGTGGCCTTCTGTAGGCATCGTACTTGCTTCGGCTGTTGCTTGGCTGTTGACCAAGTTCGGGGCCATCTTCGTGCGAAATTCACAATTCCATATTCGTGTGTCCGTCTGGTGTCAGTGTGACAGGGGCTTTACCAGAATACAGTGCAGTTATCAAATAAAGCAAAAACAACACCGTTTTTATTGAATATTTTGCTTGTACCGTACTTTTCGGACTATAAGCCGCGACTTTTTCCCCCATTTTTTGTGTGCAGCTAACGGCCACTAGGGAACCTCCTAAATCTATGGATTTTACAGGTTACAGTCCACCACCTTTAACACAACGGGCTCTATGACCGCTCCGCGCCCGCCACCTCTAAGCGGCGGGCTCCAGCAGGAAAAGCTGGAGGCCGGAAAAGAGTGAGACAGGTCGCGCGCCAAAGTAAAAGTGGAACCGAGAGACAGAACGAGAGCAAGACAGACGGACAAGTTAGCTGCTGCGGCTCATATGCAGGTGCGCTTTATAGTCCGACAAGTACGGTATGCATCAACAACTTTAAATCTAAATCTGTACGTCTGGGAAAAAGACCGGATCTAGCAAACCACAACCATCTGGTGACCTGTATGACTGCGAGTGCTGCACAGTTTGGTAAAGGCTCCTTATATCAGCTGCTGTACCCTTGTTGGTTTTCTTGTCATCATTTGGCTTTAACTGTAATGTATCCATACATTGTGGATTCTTCTTATGAGCTCGGCGTTTCTTGTGAGTCTCGATCCTGTGTATCTCTGGTATATGCTGATTGATTGACATCTGACACAGGCACTAGTGATAACCTTTCCTTGCTTTCTGAACAGCCATTGGATAAAAGCCATGTTTTTGAAGGGCGGATGTCAATTACAGACAGGTCGTTGCCTCAATTTGCATGATGGGGGTAAGATTGATAGCTCCTGCAGTGCAGAACCTGTCGAGGAAACAAAATGACTTGGAAAAGGTCGTAGTTTGGGTCAAAACACAAGGCAACACATGTCCTTGCTGCACTTCAAGAGTTCATTCAGACAAACAGCCCTTTGGGGGATCCCCTCTCCTAAAAGTATCTTATTTTTATTTGTCATGTACTGCACTAGTTTATGCAACGAAACTCCTTGCTTAATGTTAGACAAATCTCACTCCTCCCCAGCTTGAGCTTCAGCCTCAGGATCCATGTCTCTGTGATCCTCTCCAGAATGGAAGTAGTCATCACACACAGAGCATCAACTAGTTCCTGAGCAGTGTCCTTCACATGCTGATATCCCAGAGAGGGAGTCACACAGTCACAAGATGGAGGAATGCTGCTTCTTGTTATCATACATCCTGTCATGAACACAATACTGAGTTTTTTCTCTAAATGTTGGCTTTTTTCTGAAAATCCAGACTTTTTTTTCTCAAAATCCTGAATTTTTTCTCAAGATCTACATTTTTTTACCTTTTCCTCAAAATTATGACTTTTTCCTCAAAATTATGACTTTTTCTCAAAATCGTGACTTTTTCTCAAAATTATGACTTTTTCTCAAAATCGTGACTTTTTCTCAAAATTATGACTTTCTCTCAAAATCGTGACTTTTTCTAAAAATCTCCAAATTATGACTTTTTCTGAATACTTAAAAATGTTAATAATCACTCGTCCCCGGCTTGAGCTTCAGCCTCAGGATCAGCTAGTTCCTGAGCAGTGTCCTTCACACGCTGATATCCAAGAGAGGGAGTCACACAGTCACAAGATGGAGGAACAGAAAGCAGTACTCAATGTTTACTTCAGATCAGCTCCACATCAGAAATGAGCATGCTTGATGTCTCTCTCCATAGAGGCTGAATCATCATGTTAGGCTGCGGCCCCACGAGGACGAATTCGGTCGTTTGCGTTACTGTTTAGTGTCATATAGACCGTTCGGCCACACGAGGACGACCGAATACGGCACTAAACGACTGAGGAAACGACAACGGGTCCCAAGGTGGATAGAAATGCATACGCCACTCTCTGGGGGGTCAAACGGCTCCGTATGTGCGCCCTATACGGACATTTTCAGATCACTGATAGTGATTGCGCAATAGCCCCGCCTCTCCCCACCTCTTCTGCTCACCTCCGCTTACCCCGCGCCATTGCTGAAGTGTTTCGCCACCAACAACAAACAAACAATGGCGGATCGCAGAGTTGCTATCGTGCTCCGGACGCTATTGACCATGCTACAGTTGTTTGTGCAACATCTACAGCAATAATGATGAGGCAATAGCCCCGCCTCTCCCCCCCTCTGCTGCTCACCCCGCGTCAAAGTAAACTGCACCCTGAATTCAGATTATTTATCTTTCTCTCGCGAGTGAAGTCTAATCTGACAGGACGGAGACACGCAGCTCTGCTCACCTGCAGCTCCTCCCGCTGCAGCAAAACACACACTGTCGGCCGGGTCACTGATTACTGGATCAGCTGCTGCATGAGACAGACACTGACGCTGTCCGAAGAGAGGGAGGAAAAAGAGAGGCTCGTGTATTTTATTATTATATTATATAGAGTCGTTATTCATTTGTTTTAAAGCTCAATAAATAACAAAGAAGACCTTTGACAGGCACTTTTATAATTTTGTCCGGAAGATTTAAACTTTAATACACGCTGACTGGCGAAAAACTCTGCCCGGTTCCCTCGGCCCCCACCGCGGAGAATAAACAGAAGGGCAACCATGACAACCACGCTTCTTCGCTGCTTTTGTGGAGGAAGTTAAAGCGCCACGTAGAGGCTCCTGCATATGTACTGCAGCTTCTCCAGCGGTTGGAGCTAAACGGAGCGGTCTCATGTGAGCAGACACTATCCGGATAACTATTGCGTGTGGACGGAAGCCGTTTGTGATTGCGTTTGCGTTAATCCTATGCGTTTAGCCGTTTTCGTCCTCGTGGGGCCGCAGCCTCAATCACATAGCTATCATCTGCCTCAAACAGTCCTGATGCTCGTCTAGGTAATCAGACATCCTGTCATGTGCACCTATCCTTGAAAGAGTACATTCAGTATTTTCCCAACACTTACGTTTTAGAATAGATTTAGGAGATCCCAATAGGAGAAATATAGTTTTGTCACAGTAGCATGGCATCGCAAGGTATTGCATGTGAAAGATACTGTAGACATCCATCGTTATTTATTTCTATATTTCTATCAAAAACAGAATGGAAGTCAGTTTACACTATTACAGTCCAACCTACTACTTACAATATGTTATTTACAAAGGAATTGCAGTTATGTGTAAGAACGACATGAAGGAATGAATTAACACGTTTTATTGAAAGTGAAACAACTTCGTTGAGAAAATAGACACGGAAGAAAATATGAAGCTGGCAGTAAAGGAACATTTATTTTTAGCGATAATAAATTACCTTAGTTAATTATAAGTTAGATTTGAATTACGACACTTGACTATTGGTTGCACATGTCACCTGGTTTCCTAAAAGGCAGCTCATTATACCTAGGGTTACATACAAATGAAAGTGCATTACCTTCTGTAGGTATAAGTGCTAACAATGGACGACAACAGCCCCTCAGAGCCAGTGTGTGCATGCAGATGAGTTCATGTTTTAATACAACAGCTCTCTGGTGGAGATTTGCATGCTGTCTTCGGTTCAGCAGATGGAAACCTGACGGACCAGCTGAACATACAGGAGTGATGGCTGCTGGCAGAGAGAGAGCGTGTGTGTGTGTGTGTGTGTGTGTGTGTGTGTGTGTGTGAAGGGGGATGGTGGGAATGGAGTGTGTGGGGAGGAACAGACAACATGGTGAAACTCGGAGTAAAGGCCATGGAAAGAGAGCTCGAGTTAAAGTGATGCTTTTTGCTTTTGGCAAAGATCTGTGGTGGTGATGGAGCTGGGGTCCGTTGCCATGGTGTTTTGCTTCAAGTGCATCCACTGGAATATGATATTGTAGGAACATATGAATCCATTATAGACCTTGAAATGAAAAACAGGGTTTTGATGTAGACACATTTATAGTGATGTGAGTTCATAACAGCACTTACTTTACCATCAGCAGGCAAACCCTTTTAAATGGTGCCGTTCAGCATTACATTACATCACGTATCATTTTGAGCCTTTTTTTCCAAAGCCACGTGTGATAACTGCAAAAACCATAACCAATCAAACTCTGAAAAACAAGGAAAGTGCAGATATATTCACTGGTGAATTATTTACAAGGCCTATTAATACTAAACACCACTATATATATTATAACCTACTTGTTATACTATAGTACATTGTGAATAACTTTGAATGTTTATTTACATTTTACTGGACATTTATATACGAATATATTTTTTTTTATTGGACATTGTAATTATTTATTTATTAGGTTTATTTTTTTTTAGATTTATTTTTACATTTTTGTTGAAAATGTTATTTCTTCATGAGTTTATGAGATATGTTTTACTTTATTATTTTTTTTTGTTTGTTCACCATGTACAGTAAAGCGGCCTTGGGTCGCCACACAACTGTCATCTATTATTATTATTACAATCAGTGCCGATTCAAGAGTCTGTGGGGGCCCTAGGCAAACATTCCTCAAACCAGCTTTTCATCACAGCGGAGCACGGCAACGACACTTAAGAAGCAGCATTTTACGGCGCGCTACGCATGGTTTCCCGACATGACGTTGCAGTAAATTAAAGGGTGTTTCATGTTGTCGCTGCTGTGGACCTTCTTAATCTACCTTCTTTGGGGGCCTCCTTCTGGTCCGGGGCCCCAAGCAGTTGCCTGCTGTAAGGGAAACTTCCGTAGAAATGGAGAGTCAGGACTCAGAGAGACACGGGACGAGCAGGAGTTCTGATGTCAAACACTGGCACTTTATTACAAGCATCGGCCGGAGAATTCATATCTCAAGTCACAGCAGCAGAACGTTCTGACTGCACGGGCAGGTTGTCATGTCAATTCTGACCAGCCTCGCATCTTGGTTGCCCTTTAACTAGTTTCCCGAGAGCTAATCAGCATATTGGGGGAAGGTATCCGTGAGCACCTGGAGACACTGAATCGCTCATCTGACTCTATGGCTCTTGTGACCGAGAGCTGACCGGTCATAAAACCGGTAATGTTCCCTAAGACAGATAACAGACTGAGGGGTCGGTCGTAAAACATCAACAGGCGGAAAGGTCAAATATCTTAAGTAAAGACAACATTAATCCCTAACACCTGCCTTGCCTGTCCGCAAGCGGCAGCCCTGATTACAATTGCTGAGATTTAAGTGGACAATCGTTTTTAATGACGAACCGTCAGTGAAAACTTTATGTACATTTAAAAGTTGCTTGGAGCGAAGTTAATCAAAAGTTTTAAGAACATCGATTAACTGCTTCATTTTTATATTGACTTGGCTGATTTATTTTCCAGTGGCATGCCTTCGTCCCCAGGTCATGAAACTTTAATGTAGGGGATAATGTCAGCTCGTAATTACAAAAAAAGTGGCGAGATTGGATTTGTGCAGCGCGGCAAACGTAGCTCTGAAGGCCAGAATCACGGCGCCGATCAATACTCTGAACATTAACTATTCTCTCCAAATTCTAGCCTGGAGATGTTCAATCATCAATAATTGGAAGATACATTTTTGTGGTGTCACTTTGTCAGTATTTGGACCTCCAAAAGAGTTTTATCTTTTATTACGGCAATTGTAAATTAGTGTTGGAGGAACAGCAGTTTACAGTCATGGTGTTATTTTGCCATGGATTAAAAGCCAAAGCAATATTTTCAATTTTTATGGGTTGTCTAAAGTCACTATGGTGCAGACCAAAGTGTCCCAAGGCTCAGGGAAACATCAAAGGTATTGAGACTTACATACTCAACACTGTGGACAATCCCCACAGGAGCACTTTGGGGTGAAGTGTCTCAGGGACACAACGACATGCTGACTGCAGTGGGGTTTGAACCTGATCCCAACACCAACGCACTAGACCACCATGCCACACACCACACGCCGCCCCCTATGTGCCGATTCGATTCCTTAATATATAGACTTTATAAAGAAGACTTGTAGAAAAGGCAGTCAAGATAAGATAAGACAGGACTTTATTTATCCGGAAGGAATGTGTTATAAAAATACAATAAACACAGCAGTATAATAATAATAATACAACTGTACATTAACAGTATTTAGTAGGGCAGATAACGTAGTGGCAGATACGTAATTGCACGTTATTCATAGAACATTATTAATAATAATAATAATAATATTGCACAGGTTATACAGCAGTGAGTAATGTAATGTAATGATGGTAACATTATTTGTATTGCATATAGTGGTGGTGTGGAAGTTCTCAGTTCCCTTTACTGAGGGCGTAAAGAGTTTTAGAGTTTGATGGCCACTGGAGGAAAGTTCAAGCTTTCAGAAGAAACCTATAGGCTTTAGAGAGAAGAAGAAATGCCCTTCAACAACATTTACTCTATTAGGAACACTTGCAGACGTATTGTTGAAGGCAAACACAAAAGTTAGCAAAGCATGAGGCGCTTTCACACCGGAGTACTTTTCCCGTTTAGTTCCGTTGGTGCCTGGAGTTTTGCGTTCACAACAAAAAGAGAACTTAGGTCAGAGAGCTTTTACCCTCATCTTTAGTGCCTAATAGAGAGGTGCTAAAAAAAAAGGTACCAATTTCTGAGTTTTTTTAAGCCGTCATTGTATTTGCTGGCATTAGCATTATTAGCATTAGCATTAGCCCCGCGCACCAATGCAGAGAGACTAACTTATGGCAACACAAAAAAAAACATGGGAGCGGTGGAGATGAGGAGGTGTCGGCGTTCTGGCGATTTACTCGGAAGGCTTCAGTAGCAGCTGCTGGGAGTCCCAGCAGCCAAAACCGTCCATTTTAACCTCATAGCCCCTCCCACAGGCTTACCGTCAACAGGTGACGCAATTACCTCAAACCACATTGTCAACATAAAAAAATCCGACCCAAACATAAACCGGTTAACCACCTCTTAACATAATCATTTAGCAAATTAACAAACGCACAATAAATAATAAATTGCATGGTTGCTTTTTAGGAAGAGAGCAGGACATGTTTGTTGTGTGTGGTGTGTGTGTGTGTACTAGCATTACTATACTTGTGGGGACCTACATCTGTTTACATAGTCACGTGTGGGGACTCGCCTCCCTTATGGGGACACATTGGAGGTCCCCATAAGGGGAATCATTAATTTTAGGGTGAAGACTTGGTTAGGGTTAGGGTTAGGGTAAGGGTTAGATTAAGGGTTAGGTTGGGGAAAAGGAGGAGCCCTGCGTGGTGCACTGGCTCTCGGTAGATAGGTGTTTTATAAAACATTAAAAACCTCCGTAAACATAAACCTTATAAAAAGCCTTTTTAAAAGCATCATAAAAGCTCCGTGAGGACAAGACCGTTTCAGATAAATGGTTAAAAAGTGCGCGCGTGCGTGGGGGATCTAAAATGGCCAATTTAAAAGTGAATCCAGTTCTATTAGTAAAAGCCGTGCATGGTAGTGTAAGTGCAGTTAAAACACAAGTGCAGTGATACAAATATAAATAATTAAAACATTCTCCCCAGTAATATGAATTTAAAAAGTAAAAGTAAAGGGAGTCTTAAAATTAACTGATAATAATAAAATAAAGGAAGGCACACCGGGTTAGTAAAATCGTATATAATGAACCGGATATCACTGAAAAACAGAAACCATTCAAATCGAAAAGGGTGGCAGGGAGGTGAAGAGTTCCCCCCTGCGGGCGGTTTCCCGGCCTCCAGGTAATAAAATAATTTAAAATAAATATAAATAAACAAATAAAAGCGTCCCTCCTCATGTGGCCTTGATCATTTTCAGATAAAAACATACACATAAATACATTTAAAATTATAAAACATGTAAGAAGTAATAAAAACATAAATAAGGGTTAGGGTTAGGCATGTGTTGGTTATGGTTAAGGTTAGGGTAAGTCTCCAGGAAATGCATGTAAGTCAATGTAATGTCCCCTGAAATTGATGTATACATGGTATGTGTGTGTGTGTGTGTGTGTGTGTGTGTGTGTGTGTGGGCTGTCAGTGGTGGAGTCAGTCACTCATGTGATCCGCTCCATCACAATATCAAACCAGCATTTTGTCTAGATTTGAATTCAGTACAGTGTTTGGCACGTTACAAAAAGCCAGTTTAAATATCTCGGGTAGTCCCTTTGTCTAATTTTGAACATCCTCACAGTGGAGAAAGTCTGTGTGTACTAGATAACAGATGACTATTTCCAATGAAATACCATGTATTGTAAGACTGTGGAGCATCTCTTTGAAAGACTCACTAGAAGTTGTACACCAAAGACTGTGATGCATGCGGGGCTTCAGCCGCAGTATCTGTACAGCAAATAGCAATATCTCCCAGCGTGAGGTGTGCAGCCCTCTGGCAATATCCTCCTCACACAGAGCCAAGGTCACTAACTACGGTATCTCATCTCACAAAGCAAAAGGATTACCAGTTTGTTTGGCTACTCTCCGATGGGAAAGCTTCCTGGAAATCGCTCGACCCTCCATCATGAAAGGCTGTCGGCTCCGAGGTTAATTTTCGTTATTGAGTTTGTAAAGTGTTGCTCTCACTTCTACTGCCTTCCAGGTGCACACCTGACTACACCTGTGGAGAAATGAGGCTTTATGGCTGTTCTCCAAAGATGGGTCTTTCACCTTCCCCCCACTCATGTGTTATATCCTACAACAGTGTTTATTCACCCGCAGTGCATTCATATTTCCTCTCTCTAACTTCTCTACTCTCTTCCAGTACGGTCAAATAAAATGAATATGCCTTTGAGCCAGGATGATAACAATTAGATTAGATTCCTTTTATTGTCACTACACGGAGTAGAGAGAAATTCCAAGTATAAAATGGACTTTAACGAGAAAAATCCACATTTTGAAATCATTGTAGAGGCAAATAATACGTGTTGTCATGACAATGCAGCATTACATCAGTGACGCGGGAAGAAAAAACTGTCGAATAATGAAGCAAAACCTTTCGAATGAGCCTCGCAGTGGCAAACAACTCGATGTTTGTGCACACTAACAAATAAAGTGTCGCATTATGAATTGCCTTATTGGCATGTGGATGTTTTGTGGATCGGCAGCCATGGGCAATCAGGATTAGGCCGTGCGAGATATTGAGTGTTGCAGACCTGATTTCTGCCTCTACCGATTCTGCAGCAGCTCCACTTGAAAGACCCAGGAGTATTTTACAGAGCGGATTATCAATTCAAGACTGCCAGGAGAACCATTATCTCTCCGTTGGGAAATGCCGTTATTTAAAATCTTTGTCCAATTATATTACGCTTGCAGGGGCAGCAGAGGCAAGACGTGCAGGTTGATGACGGCTCTGAGTGCTGGGATTTATCAAAGTGTTTACAGTCTGATGAAATATTTTACTTCTGAGGAGAGAGGAGAAGCAGGGTCTCCGAAGTGGGTTTCTAACTGTGTTTTGTTGATGTCAAATCATAATCAAAAGCAATAAGAACACTGGGGTTGGAAACAAATATGCAGCCTGTGGAGTCCATTTAAAAGCTCTCTCGTTGTGTCAATCGTGCAAACATTGATTAGTTGTTGCCCTGGCTTCTATCCACTGTTGAGGGTTTGTGAAAGTGCTGCAGCCTTGGGTGGGCGTCAGATGGGTTATTGACGTCTTAGTCTTAGTCGTAGTCTTAGTCTGGGTTCAAATTGATCGAGCAAAGTTCAAAGTTCATGGGAACATTCAAGACCTGTTCGAAAGCAAGGTAGAAATGAAAAAAAGGATTTAAAGTCTGTATCAACCCTGAGAATCGTCTACAGAGGCCGCGTCGTGTAAGTGTTGTGGAGCTAAAAGGATGTTTGTCCTTCACGATGGAGCTGAAGAAAAGACCATGGCCTCATTCAAATCCAAAACATGAATCCCCCTGGGAGCATGAATGTGCTCTTATGGTAATCTGAAGTTATATTGCGACACAGTTGCGTCTGAATGATTGTGGTTCTAGAGGAAAGCTCATGTACTCTCCAATAATGGAAAGGGTCTATCCTCAGGGGAGCACGTGATGTTAGAAGGATGGCAATACAGTGTGAGTGAGTACTAAGGCACAGTACTGCTTTAGACTAAACGCCAACTGCTTCATGGAAACATGCTAACAATATGTTTATTTGTATGAAACACAACAAAAAGCTGAAACTGATGTCAATGTCATTAAATCTGCAGATATGTAGTCATAAGAAAAAGTCATTTCTTGACTCGATGATGATGTTCGACAAAAAGTCACCTAAAGTCACCAAAGTTATCGCAATTAAAATATGGTATACAAGTTACAATGTTCAAACCAACAGACAGAGCCAGGAAATCTAGGTGTAGTCATGGACTCTGACCTGAGTTTCAACACATTAAAACAATTACTAAATCAGCCTACTATCACCTGAAGAACATATCTAGGATTAAAAGACTAATGTCACAGCAGGATTTGGAGACACGTGTCCATGCCTTTATCTTCAGTAGACTCGACTACTGCAAAGGTGTCTTCACAGGTCTCACTAACACATCTATTAGAAAGCTGCAGCTGATGCAGAACGCCGCTGCTCGAGTCCTCACTGACACTAAGAAAGTGGATCACATCACTCCTGCTCTGAAGTCTTCACTCTGGCTTCCTGTGTGTCAAAGAATAGATTTCTAAATACTGCTGCTGGTTTATAAAGCACTGAATGGTTTAGGCCCAAAATACATCTCTGACCTCCTGCTAAACTATGAACCATCCAGATCTCTCAGGTCTTCAGGGACTGGTCAGCTTCCTGTCCCCAGAGACAGATCTCTCAGGTCTTCAGGGACTGGTCAGCTTCCTGTCCCCAGAGACAGATCTCTCAGGTCTTCAGGGACTGGTCAGCTTCCTGTCCCCAGAGTCAGATCTCTCAGGTCTTCAGGGACTGGTCAGCTTCCTGTCCCCAGAGACAGATCTCTCAGGTCTTCAGGGACTGGTCAGCTTCCTGTCCCCAGAGACAGATCTCTCAGGTCTTCAGGGACTGGTCAGCTTCCTGTCCCCAGAGACAGATCTCTCAGGTCTTCAGGGACTGGTCAGCTTCCTGTCCCCAGAGACAGATCTCTCAGGTCTTCAGGGACTGGTCAGCTTCCTGTCCCCAGAGTCAGAACTAAACATGGAGAAGCAGCGTTCAGTTATTATGCTCCAAACATCTGGAACAAACTCCTAGAAACCTGCAGGTCCGCTGCAACTCTGACTACTTTCAAATCCAGGCTGAAGACTTTTCTCTTTGCCGCTGCTTTTAATTGAACTATTCACATCTTAGACTGCACTGTAACTTTTATCCATGTACTTTTTCTTTTAATAATTATGTTTATTATCTTTTCTTTTTAATGATTTTAAATGCCATTTTCTTAATGTCTTTCATTTTTTGTAAAGCACTTTGAATTGCCTTGTGTTGAAAGGTGCCATATAAATCAACTTGCCTTGAGGATTTGTTGATGATTGTGGTGCTCGATCGACTATTCTACTTTCCAAAAATGGAAAGGGTCTATCCTCAGGGGAGCAAGAAAAAAAATGCAGTATTCAGTCGATTAATGCTGACGTACACATGCAAATATGCTCGCAATGCTAACGTGAAGAAAGTATAACATCTTAGTTTTGTATATAAGCATGCTAACGTGCTAATTTGCAAGAAACCCAATTTAAAGTGTAAATAATTCTAATCCGTCGGTCAAAAAATGAATGATTTGCGATTAATTTAACAATTCACTAAAACAACTTTAATCAATTGGCAGCTTGTAATAAAATCAATTCAAGGAGTAGGTTCGTAGAGAAAAGCCCTCAAGAGGTCTAGGAATATTCAAATGATATTTATTAAAGTTACATTTAGTAAATTAGCAGGTGTGTGTTTTGCACAATATTTAGACTTGATGTCATATTGCTTTCCACTTCTGATTCTAGACAAACATCTTTTTTGGAAATGAACACAGTTGCTTTGCCAGACTGTAGACTGCACGAGGCTTGTCTTGATAGAAGAGCAGCACTGGGACACCAACACCCACATACCTGAGGATCAAAAACTGCTTTGTGGGGATTCTGGGACCAGATCACAACGTCTCCTCTTCCTCCCCTTTCTTTCCGACACTGTGTTTCTTTCTTCAGCGACGTTGCCAAGGCACTTACAGGCTCTTTTGCCGGATTGCTAAGATCTTCAAATAGTGTTTGACATGTGCCATTGGGTGCGCTGGGACTGAGTTTCTCTCACGCTGAGACCTAAAGACGATCCTTTAAAGCACCGTGTGTACTTTCACTATTAACATTCAACGGAGCTCACACTCTGCTCACTCTAACATGGCTCCTTTGAATTAAATACGTGTCATCAGTGTCACGCAGCTTCAATAATATAATGTGGCTTTTTAATGTCTGACTCACAAGGTTGCGTGGCCTACATAACAATTCAGACGTTCTGGCGTTTCATGTGACGTTCGACACACCTCGTCGTGTCTGTGTCTGTGCTTTTTAATTTCAACTGTCTTTTCTTGGAACAGAAAGTAAATGTTTAATAAGAGGGAAGTGTGTTTTCTCTTTGTGTTTAATGTAACACTTCTTCACCAGAACATGACGAGCCTGCATATACAAAGGAAGTTCAATCATCTCACTGAGAGCTTTTCATTTCAGCATGATACGCTTTTCTGGCTTGTCTTTTTCCATGAAACCCTTTTTACTGACAAGTCACAACACTCAATTTGGGACGGAGCTCAAGAGGGCTTTAAAATATGAAAAGTGCAGCGAGAAATGGATGAAAAAGCTTGAACGGGTAATGAATTCACTCGATACGAAGATGTGCTTAAGGATAAATAAATCAAGACACGCAACTTATGACTTTTGAGGTTAAACACAGCAGGAAAAATGGTCACTAGATTATTTCAATTGATCCTCTTTTATCCCCCTAAACGGAAAACAGAATACACGGAGTGTTTGAGCAAAGCCTTCGGTATGGGACACATGCACGTATCAGCAAAACATGTCTCGACGTTGTTTGACAATGAGAGGGAATGTCAAATATCATGAATAAATCCTTCAGTGTGAAAACTGCTGACATGCTGCAGTTATGTTATGTATTTCATTCATATTCATTCATTCTCTCTTATAATGTTGAAGAATCCACTTTACAGTGTGAGTGATGAAGTAAGGAAGGTCGTATGGTGACGGTGACAAGGTTGCCAACTTTGGGCACCTGGCTGGAGTGAGATTTTGATATCATGGGTTTAATTACACATATGACTGCTATCGTGTCAGCAGCGGGACCTTAGCATATATACAATATATACAAATACACAATATTGAACACAGACTATAAAGGGCACAACGTTTCATTCAGTAATGAAAGTCAAACCCATGTTTGTTTCCACTGTTTTATTGAGTGCCTGTCGCGATAAGCAATTCATTGACTTAATTAACTTTTCTGACCTCGATACATTTACATTTACATGAGGATGTGACTAGCAGTTTGAAAGGATGTACTTGAATTATTATTATATATGTCAGTGGTCTAAAATGGTCATTCAACGGTGCCGACAATATTATCGTTTATCGCAATAATTTCCGGGAAAATGTATCCAACAAAATTAATTATCGTGAGAGGCCTATAGATGAAACATACACACACACATCTACAGACTTACTCCAAACTGCCAAACATATTAATTAACGCACTCTCACTCTCATATACTCTTTGACTCTATTTTGGCCTAGTAGAACAATAAGCAGCAGACTTTTACTTTTCATTTCTACTGGATCTCAGATCTGCGCATGCGCAATACGAGTCGGGGATTGACCAACCGGCTCCCACCGCTCTGCTGTCTGTTCACGTTGTTAAGAGTGGTGGGGGCGGATCGACAGCTTGAGCAGCTGTCAACTCAACATTGTAAACCAACCAAAAACGATCGCCGGTTCGTCTTGTTTTTGGCGTGAGAATAGTTTGGGCAGCGTGAGAGCGTGAGTGAAAGCGTGTGTCACACGTCAGATGCGTGAGAGTTGGCAACCCTGCAGTGATCACTTGGCAGTCAAGACATATATGCTGCAAAAATAACAACAACAAACCTTTCATTTCTCACCACAGCTGAGCAGCTACTTAAAGGGGACCTATCATACAAAATGCACTGTGTCCCCGGTGCGTCGGGGAACCCACGCAGCGTCAGAAAATAAAACCCTCTCTCTTTTCCTCCGTACCCAAATATTTTAAAAACAGGTGTGCAACGAGCGGATACAGATTCCATCCGAGCTGACGTCAGTAACAGTACAGTAATTACAGCCAGCTTTGGGAGGATTCAAGGCACTTCCTCCTCAGATCGTTTTTAAGAGTGCGCTTAAGACCTTCCTTTGTGATAAAGCTTATATTTGGGCTGATTAGATTCAGCCCCTAGTGTTGCTGATATAGGCTTAGTTTGTCGGGGGACATCTTACTTCTCCCTTCTCTCTGTCTGTACCTGTATGCTCTCATGTTCCGATTAACCCAGCTTCCCCACATGTCTTTCTTTTTGGTGTCTATATACGCCGGGATCCGGAGTCATGGATGATCCTGCGGTCCTGTGTCCTGCATCGCGAGTAGTGGCTGTGGTCCTTGATCATTGTCCTGGATGGATATCCTCGTGGATTCATCTTCCTATTACACACACATGCATTTCCAAACATTTGGACTACCTATGTTGCAAATGTATTATCTCTTCGATTTACACACGGCATCTATTGCACGTCTGTCCGTCCTGGGAAAGGGATCCCTCCTCTGTTGCTCTCCCTGAGGTTTCTCCCATGTTCCCTTTAAACTGTGGGGTTTCTCTGGAAGTTTTTCCTTGTACGATGTGAGGTTCTTAGTACAGAGGGTCTAAGGACAGAGGGTCTAAGGACAGAGGGTCTGAGGACAGAGGGTCTAAGGACAGAGGGTCTGAGGACAGAGGGTCTAAGGACAGACTGTGAAGACCACTGAGACAAGTGTAACATGTGTGATATTGAGCTATATAAATAAACATTGATTGAAACATTGATTGATTGATGCTCGCATCGTAAGCATGTCCATTAAAGGTCATTGGATTATTGCTACCCTGTTTATCTCTTGATTCCCCACATCTGTATTTTGGATGAAGGAGACGCTCGGTATCTCACCAAGGGGGTTTATGGGAGTTTTCCCTCAGCGGGGTCTCATCCCATCGCGGTCAGTCTCTAGGGAAGAAGAGGTAAAGACTCGGCTTATGCAAAGCAGGGACATTTCCACGCTGTCATGAGACTATTGGACAGTCGTCATGACCCTGCAATCAAACAAGAAATTCAAATATTTTCACACATGAGGCAGCAAATCAATGCAGTGAGAGAACACATTGATTTCTTTGGGTGTTAATTTGATCGGTCAGCGCTAACAATAGTTTTAGCATAACATATCGTAGAATATCGATTTATTTGAGTGCCTCTCTTGATGGGAATGTGTTTTCTGCTTTTTCATGGTGTTGGTTTTTTGTGTACCTGCAGATTTCAGCTCCCTGTCCACAAGTGTGAGAAGCAATCCCCTCGAAGCACGTTGCCACGCTGCTTGACTTCCCTCTTCACTGGAAGAAGACTATGAAGCAAGACCAAGCAAATACAACGTGGCTGTCCCTGAGAAAGGCATTTCCACACTCTCTGCAGGCGTGCACTTCACCGCTGTTTGATTTCAATACTGTGTATACAGTCTTTGTCTCTCTTTAGTTGAAAGGTTCCTCCAGTGCTTAGATGCTGCTGATTCATTATGCATTTCGACACAAGTGAAAAATCAAGCCTCTACGTCACAATAATGAATGAATGATCTGTATCTGCAGGATTGTCATGTGCGCCCTACACCTGTCTCGCGATTGTTTCGTTCTATTTGAAGCTTGCGAGGAAAGATTATACTCCCAAAGTGTGTTTGACTGAAAATCGATGCTCAGTGTGATGTGCTGAGAGACGGCGGCAGGGAAGGGTTGTGCTTCAGGGCTTGTTGCAAAAACCCGCACCTAAAACAGTCCTTTTAACACAATCCAACAGCGGTCACTCTTCCTCCCACTCTGCCTCTCCCCATTTCATCACTTAGCTCCTTGTCATTGTCACTTCTAATAAGGATCCAGGTCTGTGCACATCACACTCTGGTGACCTTTCTTCAAAGTGTGTGCACCGTGTGACAAATTCAATGCTGCGTGATTTATGCCCCTTTTCTGATGCTGGAATTAAAAGGAGATTGCGAGGTTTTACGTTTTGTCTGGAGGGACAAAGGAGAGGCGCTTTACATACGATAGATACGATACAGCTTTATTGTCTCCCTTAGGAGAAACGTGTCATTCAGGTCAATCAGTCATCGATACAGAACAGAGATATCACATGGCAAAGAAACAAGAAACACACAGGTCCAGCACTTTCCCTATTGCACTACAGATGAACCCTTTGGAATGACCTGGATTTCTGCATAAGTTGGTCATAAAATGTGTTCTGATCTTCATCTAAGTCACAACAATAGACAAGCACACTCTTCTTAAACTAATATCACACAAACAATTATATGTTTTCATGTTTTTATTGAACACACCATGTAAACATTCACAGTGCAGGGTGGAACAAGTATGTGAACCCCTTGGCTAAAGACTTCTTCAAGAGCTACTTGGAGTCAGGAGTCAGCCAACCTGGAGTCCAATCAATGAGACGAGATTGGACGTGTTGGTTGAAGCTGCCCTGCCCTATAAAAAATACACCAGTTTTGAATGTTCTATTCTTAAGAAACATTGCCAGATGTGAACCATGCCTCGCTCAGAAGAGCTCTCAGAAGACCTACGATTAAGAACTGTTGACTTGCATAAAGCTGGAAAGGGTTCCAGAAGTATCTCTAAAGCCTTGATGTTCATCAGTCCACGGTAAGACAAGTTGTCTATGAAATGGAGAAAGTTCAGCACTGTTGCTGCTCTCCCTAGGAGTGGCCGTCCTGTAAAGATGACTGCAAGAGCACAGCGCAGAATGCTCAATGAGGTGAAGAAGAGTCCTCGAGAGTCAGCTGGAGACTTCAAAGAAATCTCTGGCACATGCTGACATCTCTGTTGACGAATCTACGATACGTAAAACACTGAACGAGAATGGAGTTCATGGAGGACACCACGGAGGAAGCTTGAAGTTTGCAAAAGAGCACCTGGATGTTCCACAGCACTACTGGCAAAGTATGCTGTGGACGGATGAAACCAAAGTTGAGTTGTTTGGAAGGAACACGCAACGCTATGTGTGGAGAATCCACTCCACTTTTTCTTGCAACTGTATATAATCAAATTGCACTTTCCCTATTGCACCTATGCATAGTGTCCGTCAAATTGCACATATCCCTATCGTGTCCATACCTATTTACACATATTACACTTTTCCTATTTAACCTTCTCGATTGCACAAACTACACTGTAAACATTGCACGTCCCTTTACATCGGCTCTCTCTCTTTCAACCTTCAGAGACCTTGAAGTGCTATCCCTGCATGACTGGCAGCAAGAAAATAGTCTTTAGTTTAGGATTGGCTGTCTGAAAGAGATGGGAGAGTGGGGGGTATCTCTTCTATGAGGTTCTTCTTTGCATAGCAAAGTGCTGGTGAGTCACAATGAAAGCCCAGGACGCAATGTTTATTCAAGGGTAAACAGAAATCAGCTTGTATTGTCACAATTCACATGTTATGTCACGTTTGTAGTTTCGTCTGTGTTGGTGTTTTTCTTGTCTTTGGGTTTCCTGTCTTATTGTGTTAAGTGTTCACCCCGTTTCCTGCCTGTCTGCTTTCTGTCTGTTTCCCTCCCTGATTACCCGATTGTGTTCACCTGTTGTCCTTGTGTTTCTCCTCCCCTGCCCGGCTGTTTCTCGTTGTCATGATTACCCCTTCTTGTATTTAGTCTTGTCCCTTTCTGTGTTCAGTGTTGGGTCATTGTTTGTTGGTGACTGAGTTCACCGGTGAGTGTTCCGTGTCTTGACATTATCCTTGTAATAAAGGGTTTCTCGAAAGTTATCTGCATTTGGGTCCTGCTTCCTTCATTCGACCGTGACAGAATGACCCAACCCTAAATGGACCCAGCAGACGATCCTTTTGAGGTGGAGCTGCGGCATTTTTCTTTTCCTTTGGGATGTTGCCACGATTGGTGGAAGGAGGCGTCCAGTGTTCGGCTGAGGGAGGCCGCTCTGGTAGAGGCGCACCAGTTGGCGATGGAGAAGCCCGACTTGGTGAAATACTTGCCTGACTGGATGTTGGACTTCCTCTGGAGGTGTGATTTCCAGCCTGCTGATTGCAGACGTCTCGGAGTGGTCCGTCTGGGGTCAACCCATGCTTCTGTCCCAGTTCCTGCTCCTGTTCTGGAGTCATTTGCTGGAACTCGTCAGGCTTATGGAGGCCCACGGAGTATTCAGGCGGCTGCTAAGAGGAGTCGTCGCAAGGCCAGACAAGGAGCCCGGGCCCCAGCAGCCATGGTTCTAGTCCCAGTACAGGCCCCAGCAGCCATGGTTCCAGTCCCAGTACAGGCCCCAGCAGCCATGGTTCAAGTCCCAGTACAGGCCCCAGCAGCCATGGTTCCTGCCCCAGTACAGGCTCCCGTAGCCATGTTTGCGGCTCCAAGAGCGCTCTATACAACCATGTTTCCGGCTTCAGAGCTGGATCTTATAGACAGGATTCTGGCTTCAACAGCCATGATTCTGGCTTCAATTCCGGTCCCTGCAGCCATAGTTTCAGCTCCAGTTCTGGCCCCAGCAGCCATGGTCCCGACCCCAGCTGCCTTGGTTCCAGACCCAGAGCTGGTCCCAGCTGCCACAGTCCCATCTCGGGTTCCCTCCTCTGGTTCCTCCTCTAGTCCCTCCTCTAGTCTCTCCTCTAGTCCCCTCTGTAGTCCCTTCTCGAGTTCCCTCTCTGTTTCCATCTCGAGTCCCCTCTTTGGGTTCCCTCTCGAGTTCCCTTCTCTAGTTACTCCTCTAGTCCCTCCTCTAGTCTCTCCTCTAGTCCCCTCTGTAGTCCCTTCTCGAGTTCCCTCTCTGTTTCCATCTCGAGTCCCCTCTCCAGTTCCCCTCTCAAGTCCCCTCTCGTGTTCCCTTCTCTAGTCCCCTCTTGAGTCCCCTCTCAAGTCTTCGCTCGAGTTCCCTCTCCATTCCCAATTCAAGCCCCTACGCAAGTGTTGTTGGAGGTTCCGCTGGGGGTCCTGCCAACCCTGTGTCCTGTGCCGTTGGAGGTCCCGCCATCTACTCCCCTGCCGGGGGTCCTGCCAACCCTGTGTCCTGTGCCGTTGGAGGTCCCGCAGAATACTCTCCTGCCAGGGGTCCTGCCAACCCTAGGTCCGGTCTCGTTGGAGGTCCCGCCGTCTGTTCCCCTGCCGGGGGTCCTGCCAGCTCTGTGTCCTGTGCCGTTGGAGGTCCCGCCATCTACTCCCACTGCCGGGGGTCCTGCCAACCCTGTGCCATGGAGGTACCGCAGAATACTCTCCTGCCGGGGGTCCTGCCAACTCTGTGTCCCGTGCCGTTGGAGGTCCCGCCGTCTACTCCCCTGCCGGGGGTCCTGCCAACCCTATGTCCTGTCCCGTTGGAGGTACCCGCAGAATACTCTTCTGCCGGGGGTCCTGCCAGCCTTGTGTCCTGTACCGTTGGAGGCCCCGCCGATTACTCTCCTGCCGGGGGTCCTGCCAACCCTAGGTCCGGTCTTGTTGGAGGTCCCGCCATCTGCTCCCCTGCCGGGGGTCCTGCCAACCCTGTGTCCTGTGCCGTTGGAGGTCCCGCAGAATACTCTCCTGCCGGGGGTCCTGCCAACCCTTTCTCCTGTCCCGTTGGAGGTCCCGCAGAATACTCTCCTGCCGGAGGTCCGGCCGGGGGTCTTGCCAACCCTATATCCCGTGCCGTTGGAGGTTCTACCGGGGGTCCTGCCAGCCCCATGTCCATCACCGGTCTCGCCGGGGTTCCTGCCAACTCCTGGTCCTTTTCCGTGGGGGATCCTGCCGAGGCCTGTCCGACCGGCGCCGGTTTCTGTCCGGCCGACACCGGGTCCTGCCCGATCTCCGGAGCTGTCCCATCAGCGCTTTCCTGCCCGGCCTCCTGATCCTGTCAGGTCGACACCGGCTCGAGCCCGGCCCCCTGAGAGCCGCGGTCTTCGCCCTCGAGCCCGGCCCCCTGAGAGCCCGGCCCCCTGAGAGCCGCGGTCTTCACCCTCGAGCCCGGCCCCCTGAGAGCCCGGCCCCCTGAGAGCCGCGGTCTTCGCCCTCGTGCCCGGCCCCCTGAGAGCCGCGGTCTTCGCCCTCGAGCCCGGCGCCCTGACTCTTCCTGCCGTTGCCTTCGCCCTCGGACCCGGCCCCCTGACTCTTCCTGCCGCTGCCTTCGGTCCTCCATGGTCCCCACCTTGGACTCTGTTTTGACCCCGGGCCGTCCGCCCGAGACCCCTTCCTGGTTCTCTGCCTTGTCCCCGGGCAGTCCGCCCGAATCCCCCTTTTTGGACTGTACCTTGCCCCCCGGGCCGAGACCCCTTCCTGGTCCTCCGCTGTGTTCCTGGGCTGTCAGCCCAAGACCCGTCCTCCGGACCCCCTCCGCCCACCCTGCTTGGGGTTTTGGACTTTTGTGTTTTGTTTTTTTTAAGGACGTCTGGAATCCGTCCCTTGAGGGGGGGGGTTCTGTCACAATTCACATGTTATGTCACGTTTGTAGTTTTGTCTGTGTTGGTGTTTTTCTTGTCTTTGGGTTTCCTGTCTTATTGTGTTAAGTGTTCACCCCCGTTTCCTGCCTGTCTGCTTTCTGTCTGTTTCCCTCCCTGATTACCCGATTGTGTTCACCTGTTGTCCTTGTGTTTCTCCTCCCCTGCCGGCTGTTTCTCGTTGTCATGATTACCCCTTGTATTTAGTCTTGTCCCTTTCTGTGTTCAGTGTTGGGTCATTGTTTGTTGGTGACTGAGTTCACCGGTGAGTGTTCCGTGTCTTGACATTATCCTTGTAATAAAGGGTTTCTCGAAAGTTATCTGCATTTGGGTCCTGCTTCCTTCATTCGACCGTGACATGTATGGAGTTTGTAGTACTTTAATATACCTTTGCTTCTTCTTTGCTGTCTTACTTTGACTGATAATGCCTTACAATAATCGAAGGATTGACAATTGTAGGCTCATTATCATTGAAAGATATATCAAAATGGTTATGGTGCGATTTTTACGATTGATCTAAAGTGGATCTATTGTGATTTCGATAATACACTGAACAAAAATATAAACGCAACCCTTTTGTTTTTGCTCCCATTTTTCATGAGATGAACTCAAAGATCTAAAACATTTTCTATAAACACAAAATAACCATTTCTCTCATATTGTTCACAAATCTGAAAAAAATCTGTGATAGTGAGCACTTCTCCTTTGCCGAGATAATCCATCCCACCTCACAGGTGTGGCATATCAAGATGCTGATTAGACAGCATGATTATTGCACAGGTGTGCCTTAGGCTGGCCACAATAAAAGGCCACTCTGAAACGTGCAGGGTCCGTAAACCAGTCAGTATCTGGTGTGAGGGTTAGGTTGGGGTTAGGGTAATGTTGTGAATCGAGTGGCCCATGGTGGTGGTGGGGTTATGGTATGGGCAGGCGTTTGTTATGGACGACGAAGGGCCACTCGATTCACAACATTACCCTAACCCTAACCCTAGCCCTAGCCCTAACCCTACCCCTAACCCTACCCCTCACACCAGATACTGACTGGTTTTCGGAACCCCCCAGACCCCCCCAATAAAGCAAAACTGCACGTTTCAGAGTGGCCTTTTATTGTGGCCAGCCTAAGGCACACCAATAATCATGCTGTCTAATCAGCATCTTGATATGCCACACCTGTGAGGTGGGACCGTTTTTTAAAGATGTCTGATTCTAAAAAAAGAAAGCAATTTCAAGACAATATGATGGTATGAACTCAGAGCAAGCACAACTAACAGATAACTCAATCCAACTGTACCGTCGCTCTCACTCATTATAGATAGCATCTTCATCGGTTCAGCAGTCAACTGATTGTATGAATTACATTCCCAGGAGTAATAAAGCCACTTGCATCGCCCTGGTTTACACAGCGGTGAAGAGAGATGTCCATTTCTTTCTTTCTGCTGCAGTGCACAGCCTCAATTCTTCAGTTCATCCTCAGGCACACAGCTGTCCTCCTGCCCACCGACACGTTGTCAAAGAGCTGATTCTACAACCAAGCTGGGTCTCAAAGTGTGACTGTTGGAGTACATTTATCATCAAAGGTCTCCTATTACACTGTCTTTCATCAATATATCCCAGGTCTCAGATATATCCAGAGCCTGTCTCTGATTGGCTGAAACACCAAACAGATCATTGCAGCTTTACCCATAACCCCCTCTGTTTCAGCCCTGTTTCCAAAGTGCTGATTCTCTGTCTGTTACTTTAGATGAAAATAAGGAGCCCCTCCCCACGTTTGGTTACAAAGAACTCAATGGTGCTCGAGGAGCCATTTTATGGGTGTTGTTGGTGTCTCATTTTACTTAATAATAATAATAATAGATTTAATTTATTAGCGCTTTTACAGGTGCTCAAAGACGCTTTACAGATATAGTGAAGGGAAAAGAAAAGGAAGGAGGAAGGATACTTCATTTATATGTGTAGTGCAATACTATTTTGAACACTTGGTGGCGGGGTTTAGCTGCACCGGGTGTATACGAGGGGTCATAGGTGACAGGAAAGGATGAGTATACCGACTCCACCAGACCGGCAGACACTCACCACAACCATTAAACCGTATAATTAAACCTTGGTATGTAAAACGCTAAATAAACATCGTTATAAACTGCACCAAAGGACCGGAAATTCATATGTTTGTGTCTGCGTCTGGATCACTCTCCAGCCCTCCTGTGAAGTAATGGCAAAAGGACATTGGAACATCAACATTGCCATTACAGGTGCTCTAGGAGGAGATTCAGGTGATAAGGTGGGGGAGGGTTACCTGGTTGCTGATTGGCTAATGGTTACACAAGCCAGAAAAATCGTTATGACATCATAAAGTGACCAAAATCTGATCGGCTCATTTTCAGACAGGTTTTTATAGAAATGGATTAAAAAGAGAGAGAATCTTTTTTCCTGAAACTTGTTTAGTCTCTTTCCACAGAGGGGACACATGTTGATGTAGAAGAGACATGAAGAAGAGGGGACACATGTTGATGTAGAAGAGACATGAAGAAGAGGGGACACATGTTGATGTAGAGAGACATGAAGAAGTGGATTTTGTGTATTAGGTGACCTTATATTTGGCCACTTTGATGTATCTCCTGTACCTGATGAAATCTCATTATCCATCAAACCGCTTGACACACGCTGTGAAACTCAATCCGATGTGAGACCCTGGCTGTGTGTTTATATTTGTTCCTGAGATGGGGTTTCACAGATGGAGAGTCCAAGGTGTTTCACTGGGATACATGTACGACTGGAGGCCCACAACGAGAACTGTCAACACATCCAATTTGATGTATAGTGTGGGAGTGAATACAATATATAATTCACAGGGCATATTAAGATGGGCAGTTCGCCTGCATGAATATTGGTTTTCTCGGTCTGATGTAAATGAAACATTTCTCTCTTTCTCTCCGTGAGTCAATCAAAAGGTGCCCAGTGGACTTTCTTTTAAAGATCCCATGTCATGCTTTTCTGGTTGTTACCCGTCCCCTTGTGTGTTATGAAGGTTGTTCTGCATGTAAACGGTCTGCAGAGTCACAAACCCTCAAAGTACACCCTGTAGCGAGTAAAACTCTAACACAGAAAATACCTGTCTGCTGCCCTAGAACGCCTCCTTGGAGATTTCTCCGTAATTTTGACACAGGAGCCTCGCTGTGGGGAAACGTTGGCGCTGTTCTGAGTTTGTTCTAATCCGTCAAAATGACGGACTGCTTTCAGATTTTTCCGTCATTGTTAAAAAAAAGACGGAAAATATTCGGTTAACGCAACCTCTGCTCGGAACAGCGCCAGTGTCCCCGCAGCCAGGCTCCGGTGTTATGCCGTGTTATGCAGGCCCGCCAAAAAGGAATTGATACCGTTTCCAAACCTAACTTTGCCGTACAAATCATTTAAATGTCTGTAAGTTTTGGCTTTACGCTGCGCGGGTAATACTGGATTTTGATGGAAATGTTACTTTTAAACTGTAAGTATCTCATTTATACATTCCATGTTTTCCCATATTTATTTATTTATTTATGCATTCAATTATTTATTTTCACATTTATTTATTTTTACATTGATTTATTCCTGAATTTATTCATTTATTTATTCATGTTTTATTCACACATTTAATTATGCATGTATTTATTCATACGTATGTCATGTTCCTTACTCCATATGAGTGAGGGTCTGAAATCTCTTAATTGTCATCGATGACGTCACTGGCCTAAAACAAAACAAGCCTCGATAAACGCTTCCCAAAAAAATTCCTGGATTACTGGAACCACGCTCTGAAGCCTTGTAACATCAATACTTATTTGCCAGTTACCTGTTCTGCCTGGTTGTTGACCTTGAGTTTCCTGCCTGCCCCTGATTGGATTTATTTGCCTGGATGCTGACTTGAATAAACTGAACCTTTTGAACATTGGTTGTATCTGGGTCGTGGTCTTGGGATCAAATCCGTACCGGTGAACGCGACACGTAGATGGACTCAGGGCCGTTTCTTCCTATAGGCAGACTATGCAGATGCATTGGACCCCCGCGGCCACTAGGGGGCCCCAAACTGAAAGTTCAGGTTCAGCCTCAATATATTTGGGGAGAATTCAAATTAGCCGTCTTTATTTGTAGACAGCCAAGCCCCCTCCTGTGTTCGGTGAAGCATTAAATGCTTAAAAATCAAATGTAGGATATAAACATAACTAAACTGCAATGATAGCAAAGCTGTGGCTTGGGTTTTAGGGATAATAAAGTCCAAATCATCTTTGGGCTATCAGCCAATGAGTGACGTCTGAGGAAGAGAAAAAAATGTAAATTATACATTGTTAGGGAAATGCTGCATCTCTTGCATTTATGGACGTAGAGGAGCCTTATTGTTTACCTTTTTAATATTTAATTTCATTTCATTTTTATTTGTCCCGCTCATGGTACGCAAAACCAAATGTACAACAATTACCATAAACCATGACTCCACCATTGAGCGAAAAGGTGCAGGGAGAAGAATAACATCTTATGTGACCTGACACTTTCTAAAAAAAACAAATAAATACAAATAGATGGTCTGCCCTTCATAATAATAATTTATTTTTATTTTTTTCACTGCCAAACATAACAGTATCTTAGGATACTAAGAGAAACACACACAAAAAAAAATACTTATTTCCCACTTGACGGTTAACGGAAATAAACAAAACATCACATGTATAAGGAAAAGAAAAGTCATTTTTTGGAAGTTTCAAATGCTTGGTTTGCGTGAAATTCGCCTGTTTTCCTCTTTAAGTGAAACAGATCATCTTAAAGGCTTCGGAATCCCCCATTGTAGTTAAAAAACTGTAAAAACTTGGGCCCCCAAACAGCATCATAGGGCCCCAAACAGCATCTTGCATAGGGCCCCCAAAAAGCTAGAAACGGCCCTGGGTGTACTGTTTTGGAATCAAAATATCACATTTCGCCAAAAGGTGGCTTTTTGCATTAATTCATATGCATATATACAAATACCCGTTTTAGCGCATATACCTACAATTAGTAATAATATCCCTTTTTTAAATGTCTCCAGATGAAATCGCTGTGCTCCATGTTTATTAATGATCAGAATCAAATCCTCGAACTGTGAGTGTCGGGGAGAAAAAAGAAAGATAATTTGCCGCACCACAGGACAAGAAATTCCTCCTTGGGAGCTGTGGGCTTTTAGTCTTGTTTGTGGATTCATGATGTGTCTTTCAGGGTGAGAAAACCGAGAGGGAGGAAAGATCTGAGATTTAATTTACGGACAAGATGGATAAGTCAACACAGATGTCAGGAGTGAGAAATAGTTAGGAATGACAAATGAAAGAAGTGTGCAGTGTTTGTGCTGCGATGCTTCTGAGGGTGTCTGTCCTCGACACTTCGTTACGGATGACACCTGAAACCCTGCCTCTCAAGATGGTGAGATTTTACTCGCTTGAGAATCCTTCAGTACAACAGGTTGGAGGGACAGGAGGAATAATTGATGTGTGGCATGTGCATAATTTATTCCCCAGTCATCCTGATCAAAGCAGGCGCTGCCATTCTGTTTTTTTTTAACCTGTAGCTGCAGACTAACACCGAAGCTGTTTGCTTTGATTTTGTTACTGCCACATTTTATTCCATATTTTATTCCATTCTATTCCGATGTAAATACTGTTATATTTAACTATATTACTTTTTAATGTTATTATAGATTTCTTAAAATAGTTTTCCATCTTGTATGCTTTTATGTATGCACCTGCTTCTGATTCTGAAGCTGTAATCTGACAGGAATCAACGTCTGGAAGTCACTGATATTCAAGACAATTGCATAATAAGTGTTTGTTCAGCAGCAAATTGAAAAGAGACGCTATTTATTCATTTCACCTCCTCGAACGATTCTCGTAAATGAAACGAACCTTCGAAGGCCCTTTTTTATATTCTTCCCTGTCAAGGTTTGTTTATTTTTAATCTCTTTTGTGCAGCCATTTTAACTCCTTCCTCTTCCCTTATCTTAGGTGACGGTGAGACAGATTTCGTAACTCACTCACTCACCTGAGGACAGACAGGAAGCATCAGCTGCCCGTAATACATAAAATAAGTAAGGAGAGTGCCTTTTGAAGACAAAACCAATTACTCGTGCAATTTCGGAGTCAGACAATGGACACAGGCCATTTCATACAATTTCACGCCAATTATCTGGGAAATATAACTTATAATAAAGCCCTTGCAGCCACTGACGGCACTAGAAAACACCCCGCCTAACGTGAGGCTGGGTTTGAATGGATTCCCTCGCATCAATGAATGCAGAACATTACACACACACTCGTGTTTCCGTGTCTTTGGAGGCTGACAATGACAGCAGTGTTGTTGTTTAGGGTTATGATGTATTTCTGTTTGATCTCTGGGAGCGTTTTACACGTCTCCGCTGCAGAAAGACGGATGAATAACAACCCAGTCTGTAAAATGTCCCAATTCTTTACAATTTCAGCGGGAAAACAGAAGAAACATTTCCTACAAAGAAAAATATATTGTTTGCATCACCTTCAATCCCCTGGGAGTGCACAACAACATCTCTATTCGTGTAAGGTTGACAGTAGTATTTTATGTGTCCTCTTCCACATAGTTATTTCCTTTATAACTGTAGGGCTTTTTTAATGCTGTAATTTAAAATGTCCTGATATATGTGTATTTAGATTATTCTTAGAGCTCAAATTCAATCCCCCGTTCCAAGTAGGTTGCCCTTTGTCCTTTTGCTGCTACCATATTTCAGCAAGAGGTCATATTCTCTCAGCTTTTCCATCGATTTTTGCGAGCAGATATATTGCTTTAATGAAGAGTTATGTTATGTTGACCCATAGCTAGGAAAATAACAATGTTACAGTAAAAACTACTCGAGTAGAAGAGTAACGTAGCTTAGATAAAATGTAAACCAAATAACTATTATAAAACATTGAAGTAATAAGATAGCAGCAAGTGACTTTCACAATCTTAATTTTTTTGTTTATAGTTTCCTGTTGTATTTTGACATGTATTTTCTCCTTGTGTTGTACTTCCTGTGTGTTTTTTTCTTTCAAATAAGATAGTGGTTAGGAAAAGACGATAGGAGCTCATTTTTGGACAATTCGACTGCAACCTTAGGCGCACCAAGTACTTTTCCCAGGAATAGTTCCCGCACCTTTATTTCCTGGAACTATCTAGTAAATCGCGTTCACACCGGATTAAGTCCCTGAGGGAGGATTACGCAAATGAAGCCGCTGACGTCACTTCTTCTTCTTCTGCTTTGGGTTTACTGGCAGGCCGTAAACAACTTCACGACGTCCCGAAGTCCCTCCCGGGTGAGCCCCATGTAAATCGCCAGAAGCGCCGACACCTCCTCATCACTCCACTGATCCCACGTTTTATTTTTGTGTTGCCACAAGTTAGTCTCTCTCCGTTGGTGCGCTGGGCTAATGCTAATGCTAATAACGCGAGGAAATAAAATGGCGGCTTCACAACAACTTTTCAGAGTTTTACGGGGCGTGGTGTGCAATTCGCCCAGCCACTCAGAAATTGGAACCTTTTTCTCCCCAGGAAAGTACCACCTCTAGCAGGGACTAAAAAAAAATATTTTTGGTGTGAACGCAACATCCCAGGAACTATCGGAACTATTTCTGGGAAAAGTACTCCGGTGTGAAAGCGCCTGTTAGTCTTGCTTTCCCTAAATTTCTCTGTCAGTATGTCGTTATTATTTCCCTGGTTTTAGTTCATTTATTTTGTCTGTATTCTGTATTTCCCTTCCTTGTCCTCAAAGTATTCCTGGTTTGTTTCAAGTGTTTTGTTTATACTTTCTTTCCCCTTTATCTCTAGATAGTTATCACAGCAATAAACCGTATTTAATTTAATCTTACTGTAAAATATTTAATTTGTTTACATTCTGTTCTTTTATCATGGTCATGGTCTTTATGGTGGTCTAATGGATAGTGAGGTGGGGTGAAGATCGGAAGGTTGTGAGTTCAAATCCCGGCAGGAACACCACCACTAGTGTGCCCTTGAGTAAGTCACTTAGCCATTATGTCCCTGTAATTGGTCATTATAAGTCGCTTTGGATAAAAGCGTCAGCTAAATGTAACGCAATATAATATTCTATTTCCGTGTATACTGTGTGTAGGCTTCGTGTATTTGTATTTTTGCATTTTATTATATATTATGTTGCATCGTTGTAGGAGCTTGGGTCATAACATTGCCATTTATACACTTTAGCTTATCTGATATTACAACCTTTTAATCTTGAATCTTTTCTGCATTTGGGTCCTGATCACCTCCGGCTGCTGACAACATTAAACAATTGTAAAAATTCAAAATTGGCCGAGGTAATAACGATGTTTGGTTAATGGACTTGGGTCAGGGTTAATGGACATTTAAATATATTCAACACTGTTCAAACATAAGATACTATTTATAGCAATTCAGTGTCTCATAATGCCATGCAAATCCCCACAGACCCTCATCCCATTGATACCACCCCTGTGTTATTGGGCTGTGCCCTTCACTGTCTTAAGTGATACCGTCACATTGTAGATGGCCCAATTCTGGCAAGGCAAGTCAAGGGATCATTAATCATCCATCAGAGGGGACTTGGCTGCTGGGTAAAGGTTATAAAAGCCCAGTCGTATAGCCAATGTGTGAAAGAAGCCATCCCATTTCATCAGAGCAAACAATATTATAATAAGCAAGATACTCCACGGACTGAGGGTATTGTTTCGGTTTCAGTGATGAGTATCCTGCAGCGGTGTGATGGTCTTATGCTATGCATGAAAGCAACAAATTATTTATTTTTAGGGTAATTTGGTGCTTACCTCTGGAGGATCAAATGTTCAATTAAACACTTCACAGTCGGGAGGATTTCACAGTTTATTGTTTTAAGAGTTTGTCATGGGGGCTACATTTTGGCTGGTTGGTTCCTATGGCTGTCATTGAGCGTTATTAAAAACAAAAAGCAAGTTGCACAAGATAACTCTGAGAATATTCCATATACATATCTAACTGATTCAGGGTTAGCCACCGGTTATGAGGCTTGCATGATTTTCATTTTTCATGCTGGACAATCAGAAAGAAGTCCAGCCTGTAAAGGTGAACCAAATAAAGTATTCAATTGGCAAGCCGACCTCACTATCTGATATATAATGTGGATGTTAAAGAGGCCCAAGTATGCTTTCCTGTAGTGTGTTATATATTTGTTTTTGTATGTTAATGGTCTTCAAAGGCTAGAATTAAAGTAGAGACAATACATACGGATGTACACCTGAACATCAGCAGGAGAGGACTCTTTAAAGTAGAGACACTACATACTGATATACACCTGAACATCAGCAGGAGAGGACTCTTTAAAGTAGAGATGCTACATACTGATATACACCTGAACATCAGCAGGAGAGGACTATTTAAAGTAGAGACACTGCATACTGATATACACCTGAACATCAGCAGGAGAGGACTCTTTAAAGTAGAGACACTACATACTGATATACACCTGAACATCAGCAGGAGAGGACTCTTTAAAGTAGAGACGCTACATACTGATATACACCTGAACATCAGCAGGAGAGGACTTTTTAAAGTAGAGACACTGCATACTGATATACACCTGAACATCAGCTGGAGAGGACTCTTTAAAGTAGAGACACTACATACTGATATACACCTGAACATCAGCAGGAGAGGACTCTTTAAAGTAGAGACACTACATACTGATATACACCTGAACATCAGCAGGAGAGGACTCTTTAAAGTAGAGACACTACATACTGATATACACCTGAACATCAGCAGGAGAGGACTCTTTAAAGTAGAGACGCTACATACTGATATACACCTGAACATCAGCAGGAGAGGACTTTTTAAAGTAGAGACACTGCATACTGATATACACCTGAACATCAGCTGGAGAGGACTCTTTAAAGTAGAGACACTACATACTGATATACACCTGAACATCAGCAGGAGAGGACTCTTTAAAGTAGAGACACTACATACTGATATACACCTGAACATCAGCAGGAGAGGACTCTTTAAAGTAGAGACACTACATACTGATATACACCTGAACATCAGCAGGAGAGGACTCTTTAAAGTAGAGACACTACACACTGATATACACCTGAACATCAGCAGGAGAGGACTCTTTAAAGTAGAGACACTACACACTGATATACACCTGAACATCAGCAGGAGAGGACTTTTTAAAGTAGAGACACTACATACTGATATACACCTGAACATCAGCAGGAGAGGACTCTTTAAAGTAGAGACACTACATACTGATATACACCTGAACATCAGCAGGAGAGGACTCTTTAAAGTAGAGACACTACATACTGATATACACCTGAACATCAGCAGGAGAGGACTCTTTAAAGTAGAGACACTACATACTGATATGAACCTGGGCAGACTGTGACCTCTTTAATTCTGAGAATAGCGGGATAGATTAGAGGCGGCAGCGAGGCAGGATTCTTTTAAACGTCCCTTGAGCCTGGAATTAAAGTTGCTCTCTTAATAACCTGGTGATTAACACGCGCATCAGGCATGACTGTGAACCCTGCAGCTACATGGCATATTCAGAAAGATTTATGACTCGTGCCAGCCTCATCTCACATGAAATGATAGTTTGTGACGGACCATGGAACAATGTGTCAGAACTGTTTGGCTAAATTAAAGAGTAAAGGTCTTCCTGTCACTTAGCATATATCTCCCACTGAAAATACACAGCTTCAAATTAAGAGCGAGTTATTCTCCCTTCCTGTATCACCGGATCTTCTCATCCTCCTCCCGTAACGTCAGAGCTATAAAAACAGTCTGTGACTCAAACTGCTCAAAGAGTGGCTTCATTTGTGAAAACCAGGATGTGGACACAAGCATGTGTTCGTCAGTGGAGAGAAAACATCCTTAAATCTCCCTTAATATTTTCTGAAAGTGAATTAACACTTTGGAATGGTTCTCAAATTGTATGTAAAATGTTGTTGATTTAAAAAAATTATCGTACTTTTTAACGCTGAAAAATAAATATAGGAAAATAATATTCAAAAAGTATTTCCTGGTGTTTAATGATAGAGAAAAACTAATTGTTGTTGTCCAAAGCTGTCGTTAAATCACCCGGACTTCTTTCCGCGGATTGATATGACCCTTGATCTTCCCTAGCGACGGTCTGTTCTCCTTAGCAACGGTCTGTTAGTGAGAATTAACAACCTGTAGAATGTCCAAATTGACCAATCCGAATCGAGTGTTCAACTATGCCGTGCGATAACTGCAATTCAATGTCAGTTGATAATTCAAAGGAGCTGCTTTTTTATATATCTGAATTCATATTGCAGGTGAAAGTGAAATACAATTTTAAAGAATTGGACAATAGAAAATGTCACATAGTGGGTTTGTGACCTCAGTGTGAATCCTAAGGCCTACCCTTCTCAACAGAAGCAGCATGACATATTGACATCTTGAAATTCTGAATTGCTTCAGTTTCTGAGTCCTGTTTCTGACCTTGCATCAAGTGGCTCTCAGCGCAGAGGAGCCACCGCTGCTGCACACTTATTACAATATTGGCTCCATTTTGCCTTTTCCGCCTCGATAACCTTCATCCAGAGCACAACGCCAATGCACACATGACAAAGTATGCTCTGGCATTAGTCAAAGCTGACACATTTTCATTCCCTTAAGAGCTCTATGGATACATCTATCAACATCCATATGAAACAGAACTGTAAGCAGATGTTATTTTTCTATATGGATATTTTACAAATCACTCCGCTTTCAAACTGTATTCTTGTTTACAACAACTTTTTTGTACTGTCATATAGTATTTCAAACCTGTGTTTCATCTATTCTCTTATTTTTTTTACTATAATGATCATATAAAGGTGTGCCTTTACCCCTCGCAGCCGCTTACACAGTAAATTCCAATGTTAATAAAAGCACACAGAAGCTGGGATGTTTTGGGAGTTTGATTTATTTTAAATTAACACTAATACAAAATGAAAACCTATAATTGCACACTAAAACCATTATTTCAAAAAAAGAACATGTTCACATAAACCTCTGGTTTTTAGTGGGGCTGGGGCAGTTCAACTTGATTTGGGGGGGGGGTGCGCCATAGTTTATAGGCGCTGTACGTAATATAGGCGTAGTTCTGTTAGTATAAGATAATAAGATGTATTGTTGATCCAAAATCGGGAAATTGTGTTTCTCCCCAATTTTCGGCGCCCCTGATGGGTTGATGCGCCCTTAGCATTCGCCTATGCTGCCTATGCCGAGGGCCGGCCCTGCGCACACCTGCACACTTGCTCGCCTGTTCCACTCTTCATTTTCCGAATGCCAGGACGAATTCTTGCCTCGCTTCTGAAGCAAGATGCTCGGAAGACATGTGCTACCAAGCAAGCGTACTCAAGATTGAGAAACACCCACTGATGGGTCCTCCTCGACTCCTCCGCTCGCATCTCCTGTGGGCGGGACTAAGACAGGAGGATAGGAGTCGAGGAGGGGGATTAGAGAAATGAGAAAGGCCCATAGAGGAAAATGAGTTCAGTTATCAATGAAATATAAAATAAACACTGTATATAATAAGTGGCTTAAGCTACAAGTAGTGTTCACATCCTTTCTTTCTGTCTTCCTATGGGAATAATGTGGTGAATAAAGGGTCATTTAAATTGCTAATGCTAATAACTGTACATAACTCCCGTTTATAAAACAGCACAATGAGTCGATGAAGTATGTTCATGTCATTGTTAAATAGATTTTTTTCATAATGTATGAGATAAAATGTAATCCTATAAACAGGAGTGACTTGTGGTGCCCCCAAGTGGCGTTTGAAACAAACAACAACAATCAACATTATTATCAATACAACCTGTTACACTGACACCAGGGATGGGAGGGTTACTTTCAAAATGTATTCTCTAAAAAATAAAGAATCAGTAAGTTTTAAAATATTAAAGGCTTGATAACTTTCCGGTACTTTTGGATAACCTCAATATCAAGTGCATTGCCATTTAGAACAAGACCATTTGTAAAGAATGTTTATTATGTGGGACAACAGATACATGTGACCTTAGAAATGTAGAAACCAATTTAGGAACAAAAATGATTGTATGAATAGGAAAACCTGCCTGCCATACTACAGTTAAAACGTTTTGGAAAATAACAGGAAACATGTAAAGGGCACTTGAAAAAAAGTGAGATTTTTTCAACAAATTTAGATTTTTGCTTAAAACGGTAGAATTAGAAAAAAAAGAGTCAGGAATTAGAAATCAACAAAAAACATTTTGACATTCTGAAAGAAAACGGAATTCTGGAAAAATTAGTCAATATTTTTAGGTGACAATTTTAAACAAAAAGAAGACAATTTTTTAAAGAAGATGATTCGGGGCCAATTGTAAAAACTAAATAATAATAAAGGTCCCATAAAGCAGATTCAGGCGTATAGATTCACTCTTAATGTATTAGTCTACAGAACAGAACAGCTCACAGATACCTCATTCACACCAACGCAACTCCGGTTCAAGCTCCGTGCTAGAGCTTTTCAGGTTCAGAACCAGTTCTTCAGTTTAACTCTTGTCACACCGCCCAGAGTCCAACTGGTGCTGCGTCATTGCGTCATCCTTTGCGTCATGGCGTAACCGTTTGCGTGCCTGCTTCATAAAGCCAAACTGCCCTCACAGCTGACACCGACAACAACAACAATGGCCGATTGTGCTCCGGCTTCCTCTGTACCTCTTCGGAAGACCAGATTCCCAGTAGGTAGCTGGTCTCTTCAGTGGACCACTGCTGCTTGTTAAGTTTCTCCATCGTTGTGTACAAACTGGATAACACGCCGGCTTGTTGTTCTTGTTCAGGAGTTGATCCCGCCCCCGCCTCGACGTAAATGTGACGTATGCAGTGCTTTTTCTCTAGCCCAGTGTTTCTCAAACTTTTTCATACCAAGGACCACTTAACCAATAAAAAAACACTCGCGGACCACCTAACTCCACAAATATCCAAAATCACATCGTTTTTCTAGAACAGATTACAAATTGCCTGAAAGTGGTACAAACAAGTGGATATATGTGTGATGAAGGTGTTGCGCTGGACTATATCATGCAATTGAAAATGAAACTTAAGCTCGCTCCATTGCGGAGATATTCCCGTGAGAGTGCGGAAAACTTAAATTCATTTATTTATTTCAAATGTGAAATGTTACCAATATACTCGCGGACCACTTGGGGGCGCTCACGGACCACCAATGGTCCACGGACCACACTTTGAGAAGCACTGCTCAAGCAGGAAAAATTTTTGGTGCTTGAAACTAACCGGATTCCGGAGCTAGGAGGCTGCTCCGCTGGAAAACAGGAACACCCGGTGCTTTTCAAGCTCCAGTTCCGAACCGGCCCTGAAACACCGTTGGTGTGAATGAGGTAAGAGAAGAGAGAACAGCTGATTTATAAAAAGTGAGAGTTTTGAGAAACATTGAGATTTTTGAGAAAAATGAAATATGATTTGGAAAATAAGCTCTACAGATTTTTTAGAAACAATAAGAATCATGCAAAGAGTCAGGAATTGGAATAAAGTGACATTATTGTGAAAACATTTAGATATTTTTGGAAAAAAGTGACATTTTAGAGAAATTTGTTTCAACAAATTAAAATGTTGTTAAAAAGAAATAGAAATTAGAAAATAAGTTAGAAATATGTTAAAAGTCAGGAATTTGCCAAAAGTTAGATTTTTGTAAAAAAAAGGAGAATTATGAAAAAAGTCAGGAATTAGAAAAGAATACAACGTTTTGAAAAAAATCTGCATTTTGAAAAATAAGTCAATATCTTCCATGAAAAGGTGAGGATTCTGAAAAAAAATCAAAAGAAAGAAAAAAATTCAGGATTCTAATCATTTTTAAAAGAAGATAATTAGGGCCATGTGTAAAAAAAAATAGTATGAGTCTAGATTTTCACTTAAAGTATTATCCTACAGAACAGTACAGCTTACATCTGATCCTTTCACACTCTAGTAAACACTCTCGTAGTGGCATTGTAATCGTGCTAGTTTCCCAAATATAATTTTTTAAACTGTAATCCATTACTCTCCCAGCCTGCTGACAGCTTCCTTCTCTTCCAGTTTAACCAGAACCCAGATTTATAATATCCTACGATCGTTCCCACATCATTTTAAAATACATTATGGGTAAACACAATCAATCATAACATTTTCAAAAGGTTGGCATTTTCCCTTTTTTCCCACATTTATTTCTCACATCTTCTTAATGTGTGGCATTTCACGAGAAGCTTGGATGCACATGCCAGATTTATGACATTTCACAAAGTATTTACATCACAAATGTCAACCACTGATGCAGTTTAGCGCCCGAGTCGATGCATGCACTCGAGCATCGCCTCCCACACAAGAGACAACATGGTATATTAGGAATATTTGAATGTGTTTAAAATAACTCAAAGTATACAGAGTCCCTTCATATGAACAATTAAGGGGGACAATACTTGGTTTTTTCACATTAATTATTAGATTTATTCCAATTGTTTCTACTTTAATTGCCTTATGTTTTCATCCTTTGCATCCAGTATCTACGGTGGCTGACAAGTGCAAGGCCCAAAACATTGTCATTAGAAAAAATGGTCCACAGTTTTCAAAAACAATGCAAATATAAAACACAAATGTGCCAAAAACTTGACCAAACATGCATGTTACACCAAGTATAGTGAAGATGTTTATATTTAATTGAACATCCCATTCCATGCACACCTGAGGTAAATAATATCCTGCCTATATTGAGCATATTGTCGGTAACAACACCTCCAGCACCATCACCTTAAACACCGGCTCCCCGCGGGGCTGCGTTCTGAGTCCACTGCTTTTCACCCTGATGACTCACGACTGCTGCTCCAGGTTCAGTACCAACCACATCATGAAGTCTACAGGGAGGAGGTGAAACATCTGACAGACTGGTGTAACACCAACAACCTGATCCTGAATGTCGATAAAACAAAAGAGATCATTGTCGACTTCAGGAACAAAAAGCACCGTCACCCACCACTCCACATCAACGGCACAGCAGTGAAGACTACAGACAGCCAGCACCAAGTTCCTGGGGGTGCATATCACAAGCAGTGTGACCTGGTCCACTCACACGACATCACTATTTAAGAAGGCACAGCAGCGCCTACACTTCCTGCGCAGGTTGAGAAGAGTACAGCTCCCCACTATTATTTATTTATATGTACCATTTTAGCAAGTTTTTATATTGTCCTGTTCCTGTAAGCCAGTACAACGACATTTTCTTTTAATAGTACACTCTGTGTCTTGTTGAAATGACAATAAAGTATGTCTATATTGTGTAAACAGAAAATTGGCCCTTCAATAGTGTTTTTATTTGACAGTTTATAGATTTTGTATCTTCCAGGTCATCTGTATATTTTCTTACTCTCTAACGCTGGTTTACTTCTATTTCTGTTTTGAGATGTTTATATTTTAGAATTGATTAGTTCTACTCTTTTGATTTGTTATAATGTGCACTGCCTTGTTTTGTTTTATGCTGCTGCAACAAAAGAAAATCCAAAATTGGGATTAATAAAGCCTCGGATACAAGAAGGATACGGCCGAGATGGGTTTCCTCCGCCGGGTGGCTGGCGTCTCCCTTAGGGATAAGGTGAGAAGTTCGGTCATCAGGGAGGGACTCGGAGTTGAGCCGCTCCTCCTTCGCGTCGAAAGGAGCCAGTTGAGGTGGTTCGGGCACCTAGTTAGGATGCCACCTGGGCGCCTCCCTAGGGAGGTGTTCCAGGCACGTCCAGCTGGGAAGAGACCGAGGGGTAGACCTAGGACCAGGTGGAGGGACTATATCTCTTCTGGCCTGGGAGCGCCTTGGGATCCCCCAGTCAGAGCTGGTTGATGAGGGGAAAGGAACGTTTGGGGCTCTCTGCTGGAACTGATACCCCGAGACCCGACCACGGATAAGCGGGAGAGGATGGATGGATGGGATGAATAAAGTATGTCTTATTTTATCTTATGTTTCACCATTTGCATGTGCCGTTTTTTTGCACCTGTCGGCCACCGTAAGTATCATGATTGTGAAGGAAACTTCTGTGTAGCAATGCATCTGGAGTCACCGACTCAGGAGGGAGACACGGGACGAGCAGGAGTTCTGATGTCAAACACTGAGATTTAATACAAGCATCGGCCGGAGAAATTCAAATCACAAGTCACACAGTCAAAGGTTCTGACTGCGGGTGGTTTGCCATGTCAAATCTGATCAGCCTCGCATCTTGGTAATAATAATAATAATAATAATAATAATAATAATAATAATAATGGGTTCCATTTATAAAGCACTTCATATTTGATTTCAAATCCCGAAGTGCTACAAGTAGTGAGCATGAACAGTATAAATAAATATTACACAACACGGTAGAATTAATAAAAAAGCAATACAAAAAAAATAAAAAAATAAAAGTGTGATAAAAAGGTCGAGGCAAAGGCTCGACTGAAGAGATGGGTTTTGAGGCCTTTTTTAAAAGCCTCCACAGTCTGAGGTGCTCTCATGTGGTCGGGAGAGCGTTCCACCGACTGGGAGCAGCCGAGCAGAAGGCCCGGTCTCCCAAAGTACAGAGCTTAGTCCTGGGGGGTTTGAGGAAATTGGAGTTGCTGGAACGGGTGGTCCGCAAGGAGGTATGGGGGGTGAGGAGTTCCTTGAGGTAGGGAGGGGCAGTTCCATGGACGCACTGGTGGGTGAGGATGGAGGCCTTGAATTCGAACCTCAGTTCCACGGGTAGCCAGTGTAGTGCTTTAAGGATGGGGGTGATGTGATCATATTTGTCTAGGAGTAAAGACTAAATTAATCCCTAACAATGATTGCTACACTTAAAAAATAAATGGTCTATTTACATGACAACCTTCCCTAAGAAAGCAAAGACAAACAGACTCAAAGACACTTTCTTCTCATCATGGCCGCTACCGCTTGGTATGGTATCTAATTGTCTTCTTCCCTGTGTAATAACCCATACATGTGCAATATTATACACATACTAATGTAACTATTTCCTACACTTTATTTTGTTATTGTTTTATGGATGTATAAATGCTTTGTGTCTTTGATGCATGTTGTCTTTTCTGAATGTTTTGATGGCATCTTAAAAGGAGAATTTTTCCTCGTCTCGTTGAACTTCTATGTGAGGGATAATGTGCAGCGACGCGGTCATTATGGGGAAAAGAACACCGACAGGCTGACCAGGAGCCTGACGCGAAGCGGAGGGATCTAGATCGGCATTATCCCGCTTATTACACGGCCACATTCTCAACAAAGTAACGTTATGACTCCCAATATCAATTGAAATTCTTTTATGGATTTAGAAAATGATGTTATTGATTTAAAAAATAGTTGTATGTATTGATTTAAATTGACATGCATCCGCTAAGAAAAATAGTCCGTTGTTACCGTTTAAACTAACGTAGCAACTGCAGGAACTGCTTCGATAGCGTTTTTGAGGAGCTTTTTGATTACAGATTTGAAAACATCGCTGTTTGCTTTAAAAGTAAATGATTTGTACGGAAAAATTCTCCCTTTAAGATGCCATCAAAACATTCAGAAAAGACAACATACATCAAAGACACGAAGCATTTATACATAAAACAATAACTAAATAAAGTGTAGGAAATACCTGTACTTTCTACTTCTTACACGTTGAACCCAAATACCTGTACTTTCTACTTCTTACATGTTGAACTCAAATACCTGTACTTTCTACTTCTTACACGTTGAACCCAAATACCTGTACTTTCTACTTCTTACATGTTGAACTCAAATACCTGTACTTTCTACTTCTTACATGTTGAACTCAAATACCTGTACTTTCTACTTCTTACACGTTGAACCCAAATACCTGTACTTTCTACTTCTTACATGTTGAACTCAAATACCTGTACTTTCTACTTCTTACACGTTGAACCCAAATACCTGTACTTTCTACTTCTTACATGTTGAACTCAAATACCTGTACTTTCTACTTCTTACATGTTGAACTCAAACACCTGTACTTTCTACTTCTTACACGTTGAACCCAAATACCTGTACTTTCTACTTCTTACATGTTGAACTCAAATACCTGTACTTTCTACTTCTTACATGTTGAACTCAAATACCTGTACTTTCTACTTCTTACATGTTGAACTCAAATACCTGTACTTTCTACTTCTTACATGCTGAACTCAAATACCTGTACTTTCTACTTCTTACACGTTGAACCCAAATACCTGTACTTTCTACTTCTCACATGTTGAACTCAAATACCTGTACTTTCTACTTCTTACATGTTGAACCCAAATACCTGTACTTTCTACTTCTTACATGTTGAACTCAAATACCTGTACTTTCTACTTCTTACACGTTGAACCCAAATACCTGTACTTTCTACTTCTTACATGTTGAACTCAAATACCTGTACTTTCTACTTCTTACATGTTGAACTCAAATACCTGTACTTTCTACTTCTTACACGTTGAACCCAAATACCTGTACTTTCTACTTCTTACATGTTGAACTCAAATACCTGTACTTTCTACTTCTTACACGTTGAACCCAAATACCTGTACTTTCTACTTCTTACATGTTGAACTCAAATACCTGTACTTTCTACTTCTTACATGTTGAACTCAAACACCTGTACTTTCTACTTCTTACACGTTGAACCCAAATACCTGTACTTTCTACTTCTTACATGTTGAACTCAAATACCTGTACTTTCTACTTCTTACATGTTGAACTCAAATACCTGTACTTTCTACTTCTTACATGTTGAACTCAAATACCTGTACTTTCTACTTCTTACATGCTGAACTCAAATACCTGTACTTTCTACTTCTTACACGTTGAACCCAAATACCTGTACTTTCTACTTCTCACATGTTGAACTCAAATACCTGTACTTTCTACTTCTCACATGTTGAACTCAAATACCTGTACTTTCTACTTCTTACATGTTGAACTCAAATACCTGTACTTTCTACTTCTCACATGTTGAACTCAAATACCTGTACTTTCTACTTCTCTCATGTTGAACTCAAATACCTGTACTTTCTACTTCTTACATTTTCCAAATAGGCTGGTTCCTTTAGTTTGAATGTGTGTATGGTGGCGTGATCATTATTATTTTCCCAGAGTATGTTTAAACACGAGTATCTGGACTTCTACTGAGTAAAGCATGTGTGCACTTTTGTCCTCTCTGGTGTGTTTCCAGCACAGTGAGCAGGGCAGGTTTCTGCACATATGGAAGAGAACAATAGCAGCTCAGCATGGTCGTGCATATTTAATGTTGCTCTCAAAGTGCACCAGATTGATGCTTTTAACTTCAATATTGGATAGGATACTACATACTGTTGCACACATCTTGTGTCCATATCTTTCTGTTTTGGTGTTCATGCCACAACCGTGCATGCGCAAGTCATAGTGAGTGTCTGCATTTGGGGGGGGGGCGCCAGCTAAAATCTTGCCTAGGGCAGCACATTGGGTTCAGGTGTATATCAGTATATAGCATCTCTACTTTAAAGAGTCCTCTCCTGCTGATGTTCAGGTGTATATCAGTATGTAGTGTCTCTACTTTAAAGAGTCCTCTCCTGCTGATGTTCAGGTGTATATCAGTATGTAGTGTCTCTACTTTAAAGAGTCCTCTCCTGCTGATGTTCAGGTGTATATCAGTATGTAGTGTCTCTACTTTAAAGAGTCCTCTCCGGCTGATGTTCAGGTGTATATCAGTATGTAGTGTCTCTACTTTAAAGAGTCCTCTCCTGCTGATGTTCAGGTGTATATCAGTATGTAGTGTATCTACTTTAAAGAGTCCTCTCCTGCTGATGTTCAGGTGTTATCAGTATGTAGTGTCTCTACTTTAAAGAGTCCTCTCCTGCTGATGTTCAGGTGTCTATCAGTATGTAGTGTCTCTACTTTAAAGAGTCCTCTCCTGCTGATGTTCAGGTGTATATCAGTATGTAGTGTCTCTACTTTAAAGAGTCCTCTCCTGCTGATGCTCAGGTGTATATCAGTATGTAGTGTCTCTACTTTAAAGTGTCCTCTCCTGATGATGTTCAGGTGTATATCAGTATGTAGTGTCTCTAATTTAAAGAGTCCTCTCTCTGATGTTCAGGTGTATATCAGTATGTAGTGTCTCTACTTTAAAGAGTCCTCTCCTGCTGATGTTCAGGTGTATATCAGTATGTAGTGTCTCTACTTTAAAGAGTCCTCTCCTGCTGATGTTCAGGTGTATATCAGTATGTAGTGTCTCTACTTTAAAGAGTCCTCTCTGATGTTCAGGTGTATATCAGTATGTAGTGTCTCTACTTTAAAGAGTCCTCTCCTGCTGATGTTCAGGTGTATATCAGTATGTAGTGACTCTACTTTAAAGAGTCCTCTCCTGCTGATGTTCAGGTGTATATCAGTATGTAGTGTCTCTACTTTAAGGAGTCCTCTCCTGCTGATGTTCAGGTGTATATCAGTATGTAGTGTCTCTACTTTAAAGAGTCCTCTCCTGCTGATGTTCAGGTGTATATCAGTATGTAGTGTCTCTACTTTAAAGAGTCCTCTCTCTGATGTTCAGGTGTATATCAGTATGTAGTGTCTCTACTTTAAAGAGTCCTCTCCTGCTGATGTTCAGGTGTATATCAGTATGTAGTGTCTCTACTTTAAAGAGTCCTCTCCTGCTGATGTTCAGGTGTATATCAGCATGTAGTGTCTCTACTTTAAAGAGTCCTCTCCTGCTGATGTTCAGGTGTATATCAGCATGTAGTGTCTCTACTTTAAAGAGTACTCTCTCTGATGTTCAGGTGTATATCAGCATGTAGTGTCTCTACTTTAAAGAGTCCTCTCCTGCTGATGCTCAGGTGTATATCAGTATGTAGTGTCTCTACTTTAAAGAGTCCTCTCCTGATGATGTTCAGGTGTATATCAGTATGTAGTGTCTCTACTTTAAAGAGTCCTCTCTCTGATGTTCAGGTGTATATCAGTATGTAGTGTCTCTACTTTAAAGAGTCCTCTCCTGCTGATGTTCAGGTGTATATCAGTATGTAGTGTCTCTACTTTAAAGAGTCCTCTCCTGCGGATGTTCAGGTGTATATCAGTATGTAGTGTCTCTACTTTAAAGAGTCCTCTCCTGCTGATGTTCAGGTGTATATCAGCATGTAGTGTCTCTACTTTAAAGAGTCCTCTCCTGCTGATGTTCAGGTGTATATCAGCATGTAGTGTCTCTACTTTAAAGAGTCCTCTCCTGCTGATGTTCAGGTGTATATCAGCATGTAGTGTCTCTACATGTCTCCATGCTTTAATGTTCAAACATATCTTTATTTCTCTCATACTGTCTGTGCTTCAGCTCCTCTCTTCACCCTCCTTCTGAAACCAGAGCCCAGTCTGCTCTGATTGGTTAGCTGGCCGGCTCTGTTTAGATTGGTCAACCACTTAGAGACGTCCCGCACCTTATCACGTACAATGTGTTCGAGCGCTAGCCAATGTGTTACTTAGTGAAGTAAACAAAGGAGTCCAATGTAATGCAATCATTTCCTGGGTTTCTTCTCGAGCCTCTGCGTCTTCTTAGGGGATGAATTCCTTGAAACAAATTGCTCAGTAGGTGACAGTAGAATCAAAGTGTTTGTATTAGTTTGCTGTACCAGGGTTGGACAACATATCAACAGATTGATTGATATCAACATGTCGACATTGTTTTCTTTGTGTGTGCGTCACTGTTCAACACAGTGAAACGATTCAAATCTGCCTTTGTTGAACCTTTCCACTGTTTCAACACGGATGCGTCACACTGTGAAAATGAACCCATCATTCTTGGCTCTATTGTTAGACCGTCTCGCTCTGAGCAGCTGTAGAGTGACGGGCATTGAGAACATATTTGTCATCACTACTCAAACACATGTATTGTCATCACAAGGACAGCTACAAAACACCAGTCACTTTTCTGCCCAGCTCCGCTGCTACTGCACTGAAACTGTACTTTGAACATTTTAAATATATTATTAACATTTTAAATTGTATAACCCGTTTATCTAGGCCCTTTTTGTTTTGTTTTATGTATATATGTCACACTGTGGGACTGCGGGAAACGGTATCTCGAGATTTCTGGATGTATAACACATGTAGTAAATTTGACAATAAAGCTGACTTTGACTTTGACACATGCTCAGGTTCCTGGAAACTCTCTCTTTGAGAACAAGAGAGAACAAAGGTTTGTTTTGGAGGGTTAATTTTAAACATTCTGCTACAACTACTTTAACCTAATCTGAAGATCGAAATATGAAAGGTTTTTCCCAACGATATAGTGCTAACATTTGCGAATTTCAATTGACACAGCGTACAGATAAGCCTTAGGAATGACAATGTTGTATACAAAAAAAATACAACACTAGACACAAGCTCCAATAAAAAATAACACAGTTATTTTTAGCAATGTAAACACTAAACAACTTAAACAACCACTTATCATAACTAGTGATTGTATAACGTGATATAATGTGTTACAGTGATCACTTCCTGTTGGCATTTGAGAATGAAGTAAACCTGATATCTCCAGTATTGGATATCTCCAGTATTGTATTTCTCCAGTATTGTATTTCTCCAGTACTGTTTGTATATCTCCAGTACAGTTTGTATATCTCCAGTACAGTTTGTATATCTCCAGTACAGTTTGTATATCTCCAGTACAGTTTGTATATCATATCATATATAGGTCACATGATGTAGTCTTGTTAGATGTGCCAAGAGCAAGGACTGTCCCAGGTAAGACAGCTTTTATGTGCGCAGCTCCACTTGCTGGAACAATCTTCAGCAAGAATTGAAACTGAGCGATCTCATTCCTCTGCATGTTTTTAAAGCTAGGGTAAATGAAATGCTTGCTGATACAATGGGCACTTGTAAATGTCTATAACTATGTATCCTGTAAATATAATGTATAATGTCCTTCATTGTTTTATGTTTCATGTGGAACCTATATGCTGCAGGTCTCCCTTGAAAAAGAGATCTATGATCTCAATGGGACCAATCTTGTTAAATAAACGTTTGAAATGAAATGAAAATATCTCCAGTATAGCTTGTATATCTCCAGTACAGTTTGTATATCTCCAGTATAGTTTGTATATATATCCAGTATAGCTTGTATATCTCCAGTACAGTTTGTATATCTCCAGTATAGTTTGTATATATATCCAGTATAGCTTGTATATCTCCAGCACAGTTTGTATATCTCCAGTACAGCTTGTATATCTCCAGTACAGTTTGTATATCTCCAGTATAGCTTGTATATCTCCAGTACAGTTTGTATATCTCCAGTATAGTTTGTATATCTCCAGTACAGTTTGTATATCTCCAGTATAGCTTGTATATCTCCAGTACAGTTTGTATATCTCCAGTATAGTTTGTATATCTCCAGTACAGTTTGTATATCTCCAGTACAGCTTGTATATCTCCAGTATAGCTTGTATATCTCCTGTATAGTTTGTATATCTCCAGTACAGTTTGTATATCTCCAGTACAGTTTGTATATCTCCAGTATAGCTTGTATATCTCCAGTACAGTTTGTATATCTTCAGTACAGTTTGTATCTCCAGTATAGTTTGTATATCTCCTGTACAGTTTGTATATCTCCAGTACAGTTTGTATATCTCCAGTATAGCTTGTATATCTCCAGTACAGTTTGTATATCTCCAGTACAGTTTGTATCTCCAGTATAGTTTGTATATCTCCAGTACAGTTTGTATATCTCCAGTACAGCTTGTATATCTCCAGTATAGCTTGTATATCTCCTGTATAGTTTGTATATCTCCAGTACAGTTTGTATATCTCCAGTACAGTTTGTATATCTCCAGTATAGCTTGTATATCTCCAGTACAGTTTGTATATCTTCAGTACAGTTTGTATCTCCAGTATAGTTTGTATATCTCCAGTACAGTTTGTATATCTCCAGTATAGCTTGTATATCTCCAGTACAGTTTGTATCTCCAGTATAGTTTGTATATCTCCAGTACAGTTTGTATATCTCCAGTATAGCTTGTATATCTCCAGTACAGTTTGTATATCTCCTGTATAGTTTGTATATCTCTAGTACAGTTTGTATCTCCAGTACAGTTTGTATATCTCCTGTACAGTTTGTATATCTCCAGTACAGTTTGTATATCTCCAGTACAGTTTGTATATCTCCAGTACAGTTGGTATTTCTCCAGTACAGTTTGTATCTCCAGTATAGTTTGTATATCTCCAGTACAGTTTGTATATCTCCAGTACAGCTTGTATATCTCCAGTATAGTTTGTATATCTCCAGTATAGCTTGTACCCACTGTCATCATGTGATCAGTCCATTACTTTTAGCCTCAATAGAAACCACGTCTGTTAGAAACTGTGAGCAGCTTTGGGTTCAAAGCAATCAAAGGACAATAATTGCCACAAATGGACTTGGTTAGGATTTGAGAGTAATTATCCAAGACTTCCCTTCACTAGAGTCTGACTCCTTCACCCACAGAGAGAGAACTGGCAGAGTGGCCTTAATGTAAAAAACAATCTCCCACTGCCATCATAAGCCTGGGATTGCCATTAGCATCTTGTTACTGCTCAACAGAACCGCAATTAGATCTTAATTGGAGCTCTTATTTATGGAATAATTATCAAGACTGCATGCAAATGAATCATGTGCAACCGGGTTCGTATTTAAATGCCTTTACAAGAGAGCAACCCATCCATCATGGCCGCCACTTTTTGGGTGAAAACACTCGGTGATATTTGAATGGTGGTGGATATAAAATCAAGAATACCATGCATTATTATATCTAAAAGGAGCCCAATTACAACGGACAGACGGGTAACAATCACACCCTGTAACGAGGGATCGATGGTTTGCGTTAACATATAGTTCAATTAAAAACAATAAGGGATCGATGTCCTGCGAACTGAGATCTGTTTTATATTTTAATGAAACATCTCCAGTCACTACTTTGACTTTGACCAATACTGACGACGATGATGATTGACGTTAGCTTCATTAGCTGAAGCCACAGATCTTATCTTATACCATCCTTTTTCCTAAGGCTGGCGTCACACTGTCCCAAAATTGACACCAGATGGAGTGTAGAGTAGACTATACGCATTACACTGTTACACAACTACTATACAGGCTACGCTGTAGTGACTGTACAGTCAGAGTGTACTGTACTGTCTGTACACCATGTCTTTTCTACAACTCTACATGTGTACATTATACAGTACATACAACATACATAGTGATGTACATACATAATGTTAGAAATTAAAATCAATGTTGATATGGCGTAATTTTGAATTAAATACACTATTTAATTTACATCAGTTTTATTCTGAAAAAACTGGAAGTTCACACAATTTACTTAATACTTTTATTCTGAAAATTCTTCACTTCCGGTTAGCATTAGCATGTGGTGAAATGCTACATTTGCAAACCGTGAATCGAAGGTGAAATGACATGTGATGCTGCACACTGAGCACACTGGGATTAGCACTCATTTATTGACGCTGAATAACAGTTATCAGGGAATGTTTAAATAACCACAGACACCAGAATATACGTAAAAGTGCTAGTTTTTTTGCGAGTCCATGTACCGGTTCCCGACGTTCCGGACTTGAACCGAAACTTTTTACAAGTCCAGTACCGGTTCGGCATACCGGTACGCAGCACTAGTCCAGGCTCAAGGGCGTATGGCACTCTCAACTCTTTCCAGGACATGCCAGGGGCCCTGCCTGCCTGTAGCTTTGTCGATATCTGTGTTGATAGGTAATAGATTAAGAGCGGTGAATCATTTTAGAAACAGGAAGCGCTCAAACGTTTGTGTGAGTTTATCTCATTTAGCAGTGATTCCATGTCAGCCACAGCTTGTTACAAAAAACATGACTGATATTGTGTTTAACAAACTTAAACGAGCTTTATTAAATGTCAGGTCTTTGGCGGGAAAAACATTTTTAATCAATGATTTTATCACTGAGCACAATCTTGATTTTATGTTTTTAACAGAAACTTGGATTGAACAAAATAACAGTGCAGCTGTTCTTATCGAATCAACCCCTCCCAACTTTAGTTTTATGAGTCAGGAAAGAATGCATAAGAAAGGGGGTGGAGTTGCTATTCTGTTCAGTGATTCCCTTCAATGCAGGAAGACATCGTATGGAAACTTTGATTCTTTTGAATATGTGGCCCTTCAGCTGAAATGCTCCTCTCGAGCTCTGTTCCTAAATATCTATAGGCCACCCAAATACTGTGCAAGCTTTTTTGATGACTTTACTGAACTGCTGTCTATAGTGTGTATTGACTTTGACCGTCTAGTCATTGTTGGTGATTTTAACCTCCATGTTGACAACCCCCAGGACAGAGGGGCTTAAGAACTGTTTTGTGTTCTTGATAGCTATGGACTGACTCAGCATGTGACGGAGCCCACGCACAATAAGGGGCACACTCTGGACTTAATTATCTCAAAGGGTCTGAATATCTCTGAGGTTGTGGTGACTGATGTTGCACTCTCTGTCTCTGTTTTCTTTGAGAGCTCTATTTCTGTTCACACAAGTGTTCAAAAAGAGGTAACCACAAAGCGATATTTAACTGAAAATACTAGGGAAATGTTTACTCAGAATTTTTCTTCCACAATTGCCCCTGCTAACATCTCAGTAGATGAGCTAGTAGATCATTTTAATTCAAAAATTAAAAATGTTATAGATGCCATTGCTCCAACTAAGGTAAAGGAAGTGTCTGGCAAGAAAATATTTCCATGGAGAAAGGCCATGACCGTTAAAACAGAAAAAAGAGAATGTCGAAAAGCTGAACGCAGGTGGCGAAAAACAAATCTCCAGGTTCACTTTGAAATCTATAAAGAGAGACTTGGCCTTTATAATTTGGAATTGAAAAACGCACGACAATCGTTCTTCTTTGACATCATTACCAAAAACAAAAACAACGCACGTGCCTTGTTTGCTACCGTCGACAGACTAACTAACCCCCCAGTGTCAGGAGCCTCTGAATTTCGATCCACCAGGGCGTGCAATGATTTTGCCTTTTTCACTGACAAGATTCAGAAAATCAGACAAGCAGTCAGTGCCTCTGCATCAGGAACAGCACATGTGTTGTCCCTATGTCCACATAATAACAATACAAGCACCATGACACAATTCCATCAGATTAATGATAAAAGCCTAGAGGACATTATACAACTTCTGAAATTCTCCACCTGCTGCCTTGATATTATTCCAACAGGATTTTTCAAAGATGTTTTTCGTTGCATGGCCTCAGATCTACTTCATATAGTAAACACGTCTCTTCACTCAGGTCTTTTTCCAGAGGCCCTGAAAACTGCAGTCATTAAACCGCTCTTAAAAAATAATAATCTAGATGCTTCAGTAATGAATAATTACAGGCCCATATCAAACCTCCCATTTCTAGGTAAGATCATTGAAAAAGTTGTTTTTCAACAGTTGAGTAATTTCTTGCATTTAAATAACTGTTTCGATGTGTTCCAGTCAGGCTTTCGTCCAAACCACAGCACTGAGACTGCTCTTGTAAAGATCTTTAATGACATCCTCTAAAACACAGACAGTGGCAGAACTTCAGTGTTAGTATTATTAGATCTCAGTGCTGCGTTTGACACTGTTGACCACAGCATATTACTGGACTGACTGGAAAACTGGGTGGGACTTTCGGAAACAGTTCTAAATTGGTTTGAATCCTACTTAAAGGACAGAAACAACTTTGTTTCTATAGATACATACACATGTGAGTTGACAAATATGACATGTGGGGTTCCTCAAGGCTCCATCTTGGGGCCTCTTCTCTTTAACGTCTACATGCTACCACTGGCTCAGATAATGAAAAACAACAAAATAAGTTACCATAGCGATGCAGATGACACACAAATCTACGTAACAATTTCACCAGGAGACTATGCTCCAATTCAAACACTGAGTAAGTGCATTGAACAAATCAATGACTGGATGTGTCAGAACTTTCTCCAATTAAACAAAGATAAAACTGAGGTAATGGTTTTTGGAGCCAAGGCAGAACGTATCAAAGTTAGCGCTGAGCTTCAGTCTGCAATGTTCAAAACAACAGATAAAGCCAGAAATCTAGGTGTAGTCATGGACTCTGACCTGAGTTTCAACAGTCACATTAAAACAGTTACTAAATCAGCCTACTATCACCTAAAGAATATATCTAGGATTAAAAGACTAATGTCACAGCAGGATTTGGAAGAACTTGTCCATGCTTTTATCTTCAGTAGACTGGACTACTGCAAAGGTGTCTTCACAGGTCTCACTAAAACATCTATTAGGAAGCTGCAGCTGATTCAGAACGCCGCTGCTCGAGTCCTCACTGACACTAAGAAAGTGGACACATCACTCCTGTTCTGAAGTCTTCACACTGGCTTCCTGTGTGTCAAAGAATAGATTTCAAAATACTGCCGTTGGTTTATAAAGCACTGAATGGTTTAGGCCCAAAATACATTTCTGACCTCCTGCTAAACTATGAACCATCCAGATCTCTCAGGTCTTCAGGGACTGGTCAGCTTTCTGTCCCCAGAGTCAGAGCTAAACATGGAGAAGCAGCGTTCAGTTATTATGCTCCAAGTATCTGGAACTCCCAGAAACCTGCAGGTCCGCTGCAACTCTGACTACTTTCAAATCCAGGCTGAAGACTTTTCTTTTTGTCGCTGCTTTTAATTGAACTATTAATATCTTAAACTGCACTGTAACTTTTATCCGTGTTTTTCTTTTATGTTTTACATTTAAACGTAATTAATTTCTCCATGACATTTATGAGAGGGACTTCTCGAAAGTAGGATATTTGGGATATCCGTCGTAGCCAGGGTTTACGATCAGTTTTTGGGTGAGTTGTACTGAGGAACAAGTATCACAGCACCGACGGGTGAAACATAGTGTTTAGGTAACACGGGGTGTTCAGGTAACACTTAAAGACTTTGCTATGGAACGCAAAGCAGAGTAGGGGGCTAGTACACCCTCCTGAGGGTCCGATTGTGGATGTCATGCGAGCATAACATGGTGAAAACAATCAGTCTAAATTAACAATCGGGACGGAAATGTTCGGATTTCCAAAGGAGGTGTGAATAAATAAAAAATGAAGAACCGAAATAATTGAACTATTCATATCTTAGACTGCACTGTAACTTTTATCTTTTAATGTTTATTTTATTAGCTTTTCTTTTTAATGACTGATTTTAAATGCCATTTTCTTAATGTCTTTCATTTTTGGAAAGCACTTTGAATTGCCTGGTGCTGAAAGGTGCTATAGAAATAAACTTGCCTTGCCTTGCCTTGCCTCGCCTTGCCTTGGACGTTTCGGTTGTTTGACTTACAACAAACAACGACAATTCTTTGTTTTCACTGGAAAGTGGGCTAGGCCATCTTTTAGCCAGGCAGAGAGTAGCGTTTAGTTCGTCTTTGCCAAGGGTGTGCTAGCGTACAGAAAACAGGTTATAATATCTTGAAAAAGAAGATTAGATCTTAAAGCAGCTTTGTTGGGCTTTACTGACATCCAAAAGCTTCGAAATAACTGCTGACATCAGTGTGTCACCTTACTGATGTTTATCATAGTCATCTTTGCATGCTAGCATTTTCTAATTAAAACTATAATACATCTAAATACGAGGGATTTCCAGGAATAACAGGACTCTTAGAATAATAATACTGATGCACTTATAATAATAATAATTCATTTATTTCAAGGCTCTCAAGGTCGCCGTACAAACACATATAAAACAAGATACACAATACATAACACCAGCATAAGAAACATAAACAAGACTATGCCGTATATACATCAATCAAATAACCAAATCAATAAAAACAGAGGATGCGTGATGGATAACGATCAGGGTGGATATGCGAGTGTGAAGAGATATGTTTTGAGGCATGCTTTGAAAATGGGGAGAGTGTCAGTGTTGCGGATGTCAGGTGGGAGGGAGTTCCAGAGGCGGGGTGCAGAGCGGCTGAAGGCTCCAGACCCCATGGTGGTTAAACGGAAGCGGGGTGCAGTGAGGCTGAGGGAAGCAGAAGATCTGAGTGCGCGGATGGGTGTGTTGATGTGCACGAGGTCGGAGAGGTACGGAGGAGTGAGGTTATGGATGGCCTATATATAGCAAGGCAGGAATGAATGACTGATGCAGGAAGAGCCCTTCTGCTCCCATAACACTGCTAAATAACATCTGACGGATCGCATTTTAACACCTGGTGAACATACGAGTGGAGACAACGTCTTTGCTGATAATATAATAATCCTACTCCAAATTCAAATTCAACGGTTGTATTGTCATATAAGCTACAGTGTAGAAATGGTAATACAATTGTTCTGATCTGAACTCCTCCAACAATGCAACATAATAAAATACAAAATTACTAATAATAAAACAGTGCAAGAAGTGTATATACACGTAAATAGAATATGATATTTACATGACTTATGTGACCGCCTGTAGTTATAGAATTGCTCTTCTTACTGCACTGTTAGTGTACAGTTTTATTATTATTGTGCTGCTGTGTTTATTGCATTTTTGTAACTCTGGCTCAACACTTTCCTTCGGGATGAATAAAGTCCTATCTTATCTTATCTTATCTTATACAAGAACAGAATGTGAAATTAAATATTGTACATTAAGACAATATTAAATATGGTTTATTGCGGTGATAACTATTTATATAAATAAGTAAATAAGCTGTCCATGTTAGATTTATATAACTAATTATGTGTTGCATTCATTGCATATTGGTTTCTTTTTGCACTATTTGTTATAGTTGTATGTCTTCTTTTTGTATGTTGCACTGTAGGAGGAGCCTGGGACTGCAACGGCTTGATTCCTATATGCCCTCATGAGAGAGTATCTCTCCCACAAACCCGCCCATTAAACAATAAAGCAAGGAGACAGTAGAACCACAACATCAATCAATCAATGTTTATTTATATAGCCCAATATCACAAATGTTACATTTGTCTCAGTGGTCTTCACAGTTTGTACAGAATATCAGTATGACAATACGACACCCTCTGTCCTTAGACCCTCTGTCCTCAGACCCTCTGTCCTCAGACCCTCTGTCCTTAGACCCTCACATTGTACAAGGAAACACTTCCGGAGAAAACCCACAGTTTAAAGGGAAAATGGGAGAAACCTCAGGGAGAGCAGCAGAGGAGGGATCCCTCTCCCAGGACGGACAGACGTGCAATAGATGCCGTGTGTAAATTGAAAAGATAATACATTTGCAACATAGGTAGTCCAAATGTTTGGAAATGCATGTGTGTATAATAGGAAGATGAATCCACGAGGATATCCATCCAGGACCGATGATCCAGGACCACAGCCACGACTCAAGATCCAGCGCTCGCGATCCAGGACACAAGACCGCAGGATCATCCATGACTCCGGATCCCGGCGTATATAGACACCAAAAAGAAAGACATTTTGGGAAGCTGGGTTAATGGGAACATGAGAGTACACAGGTACAGACAGAGAGAAGGAAGAAGTGAGATGTCCCCCGACAAACTAAGCCTATATCAGCAAAACTAGGGGCTGAATCTAATCAGCCCTAACTATAAGCTTTATCAGAAAGGAAGGTCTTCAGCGCACTCTTAAAAACGGATAGGGTGTCTGCCGCCCGAACACAAGCTGGAAGCTGATTCCACAAATGAAACACAAAAAGGAAAACATAAATATGAGCTTCATTCTCTGTCTAAAGTTTGGTGTCTGTTTTTCTCAAAGACTAACACAGTGAACCCAACACCAGCGTCATTCTTTCTGCTAACAACACTACCCGAGGAAGGGTGAAGACATATGTTGTTACGAGCGGGTGAAGCAGGTAGGACTCAAATGCAGAATTACAAAAAGCGAGCTTTATTAAATAATAAAGCTGTGGCAAAAACAAGGCAGAATCCAAAATATCCAAAGCAGCAAGGAACAGAGACCGTGGAATGACATGGAGGGGAAACAATGAACCGACATGGAACACAGGGGAAGACTAGACTAAATACACAGAAGGGTAATCACAGAACAAGACACAGCTGGGCAGGGGAGGAGAAACACAAGGACAACAGGTGAACACAATCGGGTAATCAGGGAGGGAAACAGACAGAAAGCAGACAGGCAGGAAACGGGAGTGAACACTTAACACAATAAGACAGAAACCCAAAGACAAGAAAAACACCAACACAGACAAAACTACAAACGTGACATAACCTGAGAATCGTGACAGAACCCCCCCCTCAAGGGACGGATCCCAGACGTCCCAAAAAAAAGTCCTGCTGGGTGGGTGGAGGGGGACCGGAGGGAGGACACATAACTAGGGCCAAGAAAGGGTGGGTGGAGGGGGTCTGGAGGACGGGTCTCGGGCGGACGGCCCGGGGGAAAGGCAGAGACCAAGGAGGGGGTCTCGGGCGGAAGGCTCGGGAGCAAGGCAGAGACCAAGGACGGGGTCTCGGGCGGAAGGCCCGGGGGCAAGGCAGAGACCAAGGAGGGGGTCTCGGGTGGACGGCCTGGGGGCAAGGCAAAGTTCAAAAAGGGGCGAAGGCCACTGCGGGCAAACTCAGGGGGCCGTGCATGAGGGCAAAAGCAGCGGCAGGAAGAGTCAATGTATTAAATGTACTTCACTACATTACAATCCATGGTACACAGATGTCATTTTGTAGTAAAATAGCGCACGCCCATTTCTACTTTTACAGACTTATTTGTCCCCGATGGCTGGAACTGTATATATTTTTAAAAATACTTCCTTGTGCATTGGAACTGATCTAACCATTCTGTGTGGGAGCCTCCTCTCTGTGGGAAACTTCTGCCAAGACACTGTGGAAGTCCTCTCTATCACCTCCTAACAAAGGTGTCACCTTTGAAGATGAAGAATAGCCGCTGCTGACAGACGACTATTTTCATTATCAGTCGCCATCAGTCGCTGCCAGTGTTTCGCCATCCATCAGAGAGGAACAATTACATTATCATTCATCTCACCAAGAGAATTACCTAAAAACTAATCCAGGGAGAAGCTTCGTTTATCATCTGACCTGAGATCATTAACTATAGCTGCGCCATGACACCACATGTCACACACTGCTGCGTTCACTCACGTGTACACAACACTTTTGGTCCTTACCTTGATCCCCTATTCACTCTCTCCCAGTCTATGTGTGGTGCAGAGGTGGGAGAAGTACTCAGATTGTGTACTTGAGTAAAAGTACTCAGATTGTGTACTTGAGTAAAAGTAGAAGTACTCAGATTGTGTACTTGAGTAAAAGTACTCAGATTGTGTACTTGAGTAAAAGTAGAAGTACTCAGATTGTGTACTTGAGTAAAAGTAGAAGTATTCAGATATTGTACTTGAGTAAAAGTAGAAGTACTCAGATATGGTACTTGAGTACAAGTAGAAGTACTCAGATCTTGTACTTGAGTAAAAGTAGAAGTACTCAGATCTTGTACTTGAGTAAAAATAGAAGTACTCAGATCTTGTACTTGAGTAAAAATAGAAGTACTCAGATCTTGTAGTTGAGTAAAAGTAGAAGTGCTCAGATCTTGTACTTGAGTAAAAGTAGAAGTACTCCGATTATGTACTTGAGTAAAATTAGAAGTACTCAGATATTGTACTTGAGTAACAGTAGAAGTACTCAGATATTGTACTTGAGTAAAAGTAGAAGTACTCAGATCTTGTACTTGAGTAAACATAGAAGTACTCAGATCTTGTACTTGAGTAAAATTAGAAGTACTCAGATATTGTACTTGAGTAAAAGTAGAAGTACTCAGATCTTGTACTTGAGTAAAAGTAGAAGTACTCAGATATTGTACTTGAGTAAAAGTAGAAGTACTCAGATCTTGTACTTGAGTAAAAGTAGAAGTACTCAGATATTGTACTTCAGTAAAAGTAGAAGTACTCAGATCTTGTACTTGAGTAAAAATAGAAGTACTCAGATATTGTACTTGAGTAAAAGTAGAAGTACTCCGATGGTGTACTTGAGTAAAAGTAGAAGTACTCCGATATTGTACTTGAGTAACAGTAGAAGTACTCAGATATTGTACTTGAGTAAAAGTAGAAGTACTCAGATCTTGTACTTGAGTAAACATAGAAGTACTCAGATAGTGTACTTGAGTAAAAGTAGAAGTACTCAGATCTTGTACTTGAGTAAAATTAGAAGTACTCAGATATTGTACTTGAGTAAAAGTAGAAGTACTCAGATCTTGTACTTGAGTAAAAGTAGAAGTACTCAGATATTGTACTTGAGTAAAAGTAGACGTACTCAGATATTGTACTTGAGTAAAAGTAGAAGTACTCAGATATTGTACTTGAGTAAAAGTAGAAGTACTCAGATCTTGTACTTGAGTAAAAGTAGAAGTACTCAGATATTGTACTTGAGTAAAAGTAGAAGTACTCAGATATTGTACTTGAGTAAAAGTAGAAGTACTCAGATCTTGTACTTGAGTAAAAGTAGAAGTACTCAGATCTTGTACTTGAGTAAAAGTAGAAGTACTCAGATATTGTACTTGAGTAAAAGTAGAAGTACTCAGATCTTGTACTTGAGTAAAAGTAGAAGTACTCAGATATTGTACTTCAGTAAAAGTAGAAGTACTCAGATCTTGTACTTGAGTAAAAATAGAAGTACTCAGATATTGTACTTGAGTAAAAGTAGAAGTACTCCGATGGTGTACTTGAGTAAAAGTAGAAGTACTCCGATATTGTACTTGAGTAACAGTAGAAGTACTCAGATATTGTACTTGAGTAAAAGTAGAAGTACTCAGATCTTGTACTTGAGTAAAAGTAGAAGTACTCAGATATTGTACTTGAGTAAAAGTAGAAGTACTCAGATATTGTACTTGAGTAAAAGTAGAAGTACTCAGATCTTGTACTTGAGTAAAAGTAGAAGTACTCAGATCTTGTACTTGAGTAAAAGTAGAAGTACTCAGATATTGTACTTGAGTAAAAGTAGAAGTACTCAGATATTGTAATTGAGTAAAATTAGAAGTACTCAGATATTGTACTTGAGTAAAAGTAGAAGTACTCAGATCTTGTACTTGAGTAAAAGTAGAAGTACTCAGATATTGTACTTGAGTAAAAGTAGAAGTACTCAGATATTGTACTTGAGTAAAAGTAGAAGTACTCAGATCTTGTACTTGAGTAAAAGTAGAAGTACTCAGATCTTGTACTTGAGTAAAAGTAGAAGTACTCAGATATTGTACTTGAGTAAAAGTAGAAGTACTCCGATATTGTACTTGAGTAAACAGTAGAAGTACTCAGATATTGTACTTGAGTAAAAGTAGAAGTACTCAGATCTTGTACTTGAGTAAACATAGAAGTACTCAGATAGTGTACTTGAGTAAAAGTAGAAGTACTCAGATCTTGTACTTGAGTACAATTAGAAGTACTCAGATATTGTACTTGAGTAAAAGTAGAAGTACTCAGATCTTGTACTTGAGTAAAAGTAGAAGTACTAAGATCTTGTACTTGAGTAAAAGTAGAAGTACTCAGATATTGTACTTGAGTAAAAGTAGAAGTACTCAGATCTTGTACTTGAGTAAAAGTAGAAGTACTCAGATATTGTACTTGAGTAACAGTAGAAGTACTCAGATATTGTACTTGAGTAAAAGTAGAAGTACTCAGATCTTGTACTTGAGTAAAAGTAGAAGTACTCAGATCTTGTACTTGAGTAAAAGTAGAAGTACTCAGATATTGTACTTGAGTAAAAGTAGAAGTACTCAGATCTTGTACTTGAGTAAAAGTAGAAGTACTCAGATCTTGTACTTGAGTAAAAGTAGAAGTACTCAGATCTTGTACTTGAGTAAAAGTAGAAGTACTCAGATATTGTACTTGAGTAAAAGTAGAAGTACTCAGATCTTGTACTTGAGTAAAAGTAGAAGTACTCAGATATTGTACTTCAGTAAAAGTAGAAGTACTCAGATCTTGTACTTGAGTAAAAATAGAAGTACTCAGATATTGTACTTGAGTAAAAGTAGAAGTACTCCGATGGTGTACTTGAGTAAAGTAGAAGTACTCCGATATTGTACTTGAGTAACAGTAGAAGTACTCAGATATTGTACTTGAGTAAAAGTAGAAGTACTCAGATCTTGTACTTGAGTAAACATAGAAGTACTCAGATAGTGTACTTGAGTAAAAGTAGAAGTACTCAGATCTTGTACTTGAGTAAAATTAGAAGTACTCAGATATTGTACTTGAGTAAAAGTAGAAGTACTCAGATCTTGTACTTGAGTAAAAGTAGAAGTACTCAGATATTGTACTTGAGTAAAAGTAGAAGTACTCAGATATTGTACTTGAGTAAAAGTAGAAGTACTCAGATATTGTACTTGAGTAAAAGTAGAAGTACTCAGATCTTGTACTTGAGTAAAAGTAGAAGTACTCAGATATTGTACTTGAGTAAAAGTAGAAGTACTCAGATATTGTACTTGAGTAAAAGTAGAAGTACTCAGATCTTGTACTTGAGTAAAAGTAGAAGTACTCAGATCTTGTACTTGAGTAAAAGTAGAAGTACTCAGATATTGTACTTGAGTAAAAGTAGAAGTACTCAGATCTTGTACTTGAGTAAAAGTAGAAGTACTCAGATATTGTACTTCAGTAAAAGTAGAAGTACTCAGATCTTGTACTTGAGTAAAAATAGAAGTACTCAGATATTGTACTTGAGTAAAAGTAGAAGTACTCCGATGGTGTACTTGAGTAAAAGTAGAAGTACTCAGATATTGTACTTGAGTAAACAGTAGAAGTACTCAGATATTGTACTTGAGTAAAAGTAGAAGTACTCAGATCTTGTACTTGAGTAAAAGTAGAAGTACTCAGATATTGTACTTGAGTAAAAGTAGAAGTACTCAGATATTGTACTTGAGTAAAAGTAGAAGTACTCAGATCTTGTACTTGAGTAAAAGTAGAAGTACTCAGATCTTGTACTTGAGTAAAAGTAGAAGTACTCAGATATTGTACTTGAGTAAAAGTAGAAGTACTCAGATATTGTAATTGAGTAAAATTAGAAGTACTCAGATATTGTACTTGAGTAAAAGTAGAAGTACTCAGATCTTGTACTTGAGTAAAAGTAGAAGTACTCAGATATTGTACTTGAGTAAAAGTAGAAGTACTCAGATATTGTACTTGAGTAAAAGTAGAAGTACTCAGATCTTGTACTTGAGTAAAAGTAGAAGTACTCAGATCTTGTACTTGAGTAAAAGTAGAAGTACTCAGATATTGTACTTGAGTAAAAGTAGAAGTACTCCGATATTGTACTTGAGTAACAGTAGAAGTACTCAGATATTGTACTTGAGTAAAAGTAGAAGTACTCAGATCTTGTACTTGAGTAAACATAGAAGTACTCAGATAGTGTACTTGAGTAAAAGTAGAAGTACTCAGATCTTGTACTTGAGTACAATTAGAAGTACTCAGATATTGTACTTGAGTAAAAGTAGAAGTACTCAGATCTTGTACTTGAGTAAAAGTAGAAGTACTAAGATCTTGTACTTGAGTAAAATTAGAAGTACTCAGATATTGTACTTGAGTAAAAGTAGAAGTACTCAGATCTTGTACTTGAGTAAAAGTAGAAGTACTCAGATATTGTACTTGAGTAACAGTAGAAGTACTCAGATATTGTACTTGAGTAAAAGTAGAAGTACTCAGATCTTGTACTTGAGTAAAAGTAGAAGTACTCAGATCTTGTACTTGAGTAAAAGTAGAAGTACTCAGATATTGTACTTGAGTAAAAGTAGAAGTACTCAGATCTTGTACTTGAGTAAAAGTAGAAGTACTCAGATCTTGTACTTGAGTAAAAGTAGAAGTACTCAGATATTGTACTTGAGTAAAAGTAGAAGTACTCAGATCTTGTACTTGAGTAAAAGTAGAAGTACTCAGATATTGTACTTCAGTAAAAGTAGAAGTACTCAGATCTTGTACTTGAGTAAAAATAGAAGTACTCAGATATTGTACTTGAGTAAAAGTAGAAGTACTCCGATGTGTACTTGAGTAAAAGTAGAAGTACTCCGATATTGTACTTGAGTAACAGTAGAAGTACTCAGATATTGTACTTGAGTAAAAGTAGAAGTACTCAGATCTTGTACTTGAGTAAACATAGAAGTACTCAGATAGTGTACTTGAGTAAAAGTAGAAGTACTCAGATCTTGTACTTGATTAAAATTAGAAGTACTCAGATATTGTACTTGAGTAAAAGTAGAAGTACTCAGATCTTGTACTTGAGTAAAAGTAGAAGTACTCAGATATTGTACTTGAGTAAAAGTAGAAGTACTCAGATATTGTACTTGAGTAAAAGTAGAAGTACTCAGATCTTGTACTTGAGTAAAAGTAGAAGTACTCAGATCTTGTACTTGAGTAAAAGTAGAAGTACTCAGATATTGTACTTGAGTAAAAGTAGAAGTACTCAGATATTGTACTTGAGTAAAAGTAGAAGTACTCAGATATTGTACTTGAGTAAAAGTAGAAGTACTCAGATATTGTACTTGAGTAAAAGTAGAAGTACTCAGATATTGTACTTGAGTAAAAGTAGAAGTACTCAGATCTTGTACTTGAGTAAAAGTAGAAGTACTCAGATCTTGTACTTGAGTAAAAGTAGAAGTACTCAGATATTGTACTTGAGTAAAAGTAGAAGTACTCCGATATTGTACTTGAGTAACAGTAGAAGTACTCAGATATTGTACTTGAGTAAAAGTAGAAGTACTCAGATCTTGTACTTGAGTAAACATAGAAGTACTCAGATAGTGTACTTGAGTAAAAGTAGAAGTACTCAGATCTTGTACTTGAGTACAATTAGAAGTACTCAGATATTGTACTTGAGTAAAAGTAGAAGTACTCAGATCTTGTACTTGAGTAAAAGTAGAAGTACTCAGATCTTGTACTTGAGTAAAAGTAGAAGTACTCAGATATTGTACTTGAGTAAAAGTAGAAGTACTCAGATCTTGTACTTGAGTAAAAGTAGAAGTACTCAGATATTGTACTTGAGTAAAAGTAGAAGTACTCAGATATTGTACTTGAGTAAAAGTAGAAGTACTCAGATCTTGTACTTGAGTAAAAGTAGAAGTACTCAGATCTTGTACTTGAGTAAAAGTAGAAGTACTCAGATATTGTACTTGAGTAAAAGTAGAAGTACTCAGATATTGTACTTGAGTAAAAGTAGAAGTACTCAGATATTGTACTTGAGTAAAAGTAGAAGTACTCAGATCTTGTACTTGAGTAAAAGTAGAAGTACTCAGATCTTGTACTTGAGTAAAAGTAGAAGTACTCAGATATTGTACTTGAGTAAAAGTAGAAGTACTCAGATATTGTACTTGAGTAAAAGTAGAAGTACTCAGATATTGTACTTGAGTAAAAGTAGAAGTACTCAGATATTGTACTTGAGTAAAAGTAGAAGTACTCAGATCTTGTACTTGAGTAAAAGTAGAAGTACTCAGATCTTGTACTTGAGTAAAAGTAGAAGTACTCAGATATTGTACTTGAGTAAAAGTAGAAGTACTCCGATATTGTACTTGAGTAACAGTAGAAGTACTCAGATATTGTACTTGAGTAAAAGTAGAAGTACTCAGATCTTGTACTTGAGTAAACATAGAAGTACTCAGATAGTGTACTTGAGTAAAAGTAGAAGTACTCAGATCTTGTACTTGAGTACAATTAGAAGTACTCAGATATTGTACTTGAGTAAAAGTAGAAGTACTCAGATCTTGTACTTGAGTAAAAGTAGAAGTACTCAGATCTTGTACTTGAGTAAAATTAGAAGTACTCAGATATTGTACTTGAGTAAAAGTAGAAGTACTCAGATCTTGTACTTGAGTAAAAGTAGAAGTACTCAGATATTGTACTTGAGTAAAAGTAGAAGTACTCAGATATTGTACTTGAGTAAAAGTAGAAGTACTCAGATCTTGTACTTGAGTAAAAGTAGAAGTACTCAGATCTTGTACTTGAGTAAAAGTAGAAGTACTCAGATATTGTACTTGAGTAAAAGTAGAAGTACTCAGATATTGTACTTGAGTAAAAGTAGAAGTACTCAGATCTTGTACTTGAGTAAAAGTAGAAGTACTCAGATCTTGTACTTGAGTAAAAGTAGAAGTATTTTAATGAATTTTAAGCATTTTCACTCATAAAAACGTCATCTAACGTCATAAAATATCCATATTTCACCTGTTTATATTATCTACTTTTCTTTTTTTTTAATTGCATATAATTCACTTCCAACTTAAGGGGGGCTTTGACGGGTATCCCGGGTAGAAAACACATTGTTCACATTGGGAATGCAACACAATGCTAACAACTCTGATAAAACCGTCCATGTTTCATTAAAATCAGGCCAGTTCGTCTGTTTGTCTGTTTATTTGTTTGTTGGTCTGAGTTGCAAACATTATGTCTTTGGCAATTTAACAATAGAGTGGTGCTGGAATGAGTCCTCAATGGGTTGACATTGGTATTACCACTTGTTTGGTTATTTTACCTTGGAGTCAGTCATTTAATGGTTAACAGAAGCTTAAAGGTAAGAATGGAGAAACCAGCTTGAGTCTGAAATCTGCCCCTTCCTTCAGACTTCCTCACAGAGCCCCTCCTTCAACACACACCAACGTGCACATGACCAATGAGGACACGAGATAAGTTTGTACACAGGTGGAAGGCTGACAGGCAGGTAGGCCATCCAGTTACTTTAGCCGGCTCAGATGATTGGTCGTGCTTTTTACAGCGCCACGGCTTCCAGATGACATTTTGTTATGTATTTATTGTCAAAGCATTTAATATATTCATTGCTATCGGGATGTTCAAAGCATTCCATGGAATATAATAAGTGTTTCTGAAGTGAATTACCTACCATCAGGGGCGGTTCTAGGCGGGGGGCAGTGCCCCCCTAACACTGACCTCTGACCCCCCCTGTGGCCCCCTAACAATGACATAAATGTATATTTTCTGGTACTCAGGATTTTGTTGCTGTAATATGAGATTGTGCAGACACCCTTATGTAAAGTAGAGATGTAACTGTTCATTGCCTTTATTTTTATATAAATATGGTGTTCGTGCAAACATTGCACTATAACTTAAGCTGAAGCTAACAGTAATAACTATAAGATCTATTTGAAATAAATAAGTGTACTGAAACAAATACCAATAACTGTATTGCATTGTTTTCTTATGCGCAATTACTATACTGTCTAGTTCTCTTTTTCGTCCTGCATTTTTTGTGCCCCCCAAAATAAATGGCCCCCCCTAGAACCGCCACTGCCTACCCTACCTTTAAGAGATGTTCATGTTTTATTCTATACGTCAGTATATACCCAACTGGGGGTAGTAAGTGGCGGTTGCTAACAAGTTTCAAAACAGATTCCTAAATGGTAGATCTTATGTTCATTGCCTTTATGCTTCACAAATCATCAACCCTCAAATGGTGTTAATATGTGGAGATTATAGAGGTGTGTGGTGCAGCGGATTAGTGTGTTGGTGTTCCGGTTCAGGTTCAAACCCCACTGCAGTCAGCATGTCGTTGTGTCCCTGAGACCCTTCACCCCAAATTGCTCCTGTGGGGATTGCCCACAGTATTGAGTATGTAAGTCGCTTTGGATAAAAGCGTCTAACAAGTGACATGTAATGTAATAATTATGCTGCTGAAAAAACTATAGTATAAGTATAATAAGGGTGTGTTTGTCACAGAGCTAGTTTTTTGCAATATACTGAAATCCGATTGAAAAATCCCATTGCGATGCTAAGTTCCAGCACGTTTGAAGAAATACAAAATATTTAGCATTTTCTAATGGGGCAATATCCAGGTCTGAAAAGTGGAAATACCTTTAAGCTGAATTATTTCTATTGTCCTAAGTTGTTGTCATCAATTAAATCTGATTCCTCTTTATGCTCGCACAACAAACCAAGTCTATAAGAGATCCGTAAGTAATAAACGTTAAATCATCACTAATGAGGCTAAAGGATTCAAGACATTCTTCCAAAAGATAAAGCACAAAGATTGTCAATACTTATACTTATGCACACCAACAGTTTTGCTTTGTCACTGCAGAGAAAGCTGTTCTATTGATATGCAGATGTCTGAAACCCCAATTGTGCTTATTGGCCATGACAAATCAAACGTTGCTCTATTTGCATGTGGTCTTTATTATGGCTCTTTCAACAGGTGCCTCAGAAGAAGATCAACTAAAAGGTGGCTGTTTCAAAACGATGGCATCAAGATCTCGTCTTTGCAAGCGATGTTCTGGTCCAATCCATCGCCTGTTGATAGAGACCTTTACACCGTTGCAGGGCCTAAAAGTGTCTCGAAATAGCAGCCTAAACATCTGGTGAAATATCCAATTCGGTCAGCTTTTAAGTCTTCTTCACAGAGAGATCTTTAGTCGTCCATTGACGTGAAGGAATTCCTTTCAGGACATTCCCACTCAGTCTCTAGCAATATGTCTGCCACGAGTACATCTCAATGTCCTCAACCATCTGATAAAGGAGGGTTTTAGGTTCAGAGTAATGCCTCCCATGTCTTTTCAGGACTACAAATCCAACTGTATTACTATTACTATATATATTACTATCGCGGATAAGACAACAAGCAATAATGCATGTGATATAGTGAAGGAAATAATAATTTGGCGGTCTGCAAACATGCAGATGATAGCTTTCCATGAAGAAAAGCCCCTACTCTGACTCAAAAAGATAGGTTATTCTCGTTGGTGAAGATATTCCTGATGACCTGGAGGAGTGTGTGGCAGCTGCTATCTCCAGTGTGTACAAACATAGAGATGTGTTTGGCTGATCTTAACAAATTATTCATTTGTTAAGATCAGAAGCGTCTGATCTTCACTGACGCGTCCCAGAAGCGTCTCGACACTGGGCTCCGCTCGAAATAGGATTGAAGTCTATTTTTCGACGCGACGCAGCCGTAAGATAATGTCGGAACAGTGACAGCATCCGGCACACCCCCCAAAACCGGTTCCTTCTCCTCCCCCCATCCCTCCTCTGTAGTCTTTCCAGTAGGAGAATAAAGGCCAGCGTTCTCCTTCGGTTTACAGACACTGCGTGTAAATTATATAGAATACTTATGATGATGATGATGATGATGATGATGATGATGATGATGATGATGATGATGATGATGATGATGATGATGATGATGATGATGATGATGATGATGATGATGATGATGATGATGATGATGATGATGATGATGATGATGATGATGATGATGAATGCTTTTTATTTACCTCTAAAATACAGCAACCCGTCTTTGATTCATGTTGTTTTTAACTGGACTATTACAATTATTATTAATTATGTCTGTAGTCTACAACACAACAAAATAGGAAATAACTACAATAAACATGATTTAAACAGACACAAAAATAAACTATTTAACTACATAGCCTACTTACTTTCTTGTAGAAGTACAAATGTCCAGGAAATATGCCCAAATCAACAAGAACTGCGAGCCGGCATGCACGACGCTCCGCTTCTGTAACGCTTCTGAAACGCTTGTGAAACGCGCCCGGTAGGGTTTGACGCCGGACCAAAACCGCGGCGCAGCCGTAACGCGCCGCAGACGGACCCGGTGGAAACTAGGGGTGCGAGAAACCATTTGTTTTGCTGCTCAGACTTCTGTGCTTTCTGATTCAAGCGATGGTCGATACTGAGGAAAATAGAAAGACAGACCTGGATATTGCCACCTTAGAAAAGGCTTATTCTTTTCTGATGTATTTTATTGTATTCGTTTACAATGCAGGACAGGCTATCAACATGAAGCCACAGAAGAAGGAAATTAATTAGTAGTACTGTTATCCCCACGTTGTCGTACCCAAAACTGTCTTGTGAGCTCGTGGCATAACCGTGAAACAAAAACAAAAAAATACACATTAACACATTAACCGTGGTGTGTTTACGTCAATTTACAAGTATACATCAGATTTGTTTTTCTCTTTTACCTCTGGTTTTTCTTCGTTGTACAACTGGATTGAAAACAGGACCAAATTCCAAATGATCCTCTCTAATGTAACTTTGAAAAACAGAAAATATAAATTTAAAAAAAAGAATTATATTAATATTTATAAATGAATACATATAATACAAAAAGTTTAAAAAATGTATAATGAAATGAAAAAGTAAAATTGAATTTATTTAAAACAAGGGACAGTGTACATTAATCAACATATTAAACACATGTAAATGTACTCGAATTAGCCAACAGGCTAGTTTTCATCGATAGTCCCAGATAGGCATCCTAAAAGCAAGAATACAAATACCACTACATTGTTATACCACTTTTTTTTTACATATTTACAATAGACGACATCACTGAATACAGGAAGGTAATGTATGCAATGTAATACATGCATCACTAAAACAATGTGTTTATTCTATTTCTTTATTTTCAATGTATTTGTTCATTCTCCTGCGGCTGCATGATGGAAAAACCAAAAGCTCATCTGGATGTGTCGTTGGTTGTTAATATTGTTTTAATTTTTGAGAAAAATACATGAATGTTGTTCAAATAAATGTGTTTGTCTTTATCGACTATTTGTTTTAAAATGTTCTTGCAAATCCATTTTCTAAATACTAATCTGCTAATACAAGAAAGCAATGGCATTAAAGTATAATAATGGCTTGGTTTCTCACCGCAGTAAAGAAAGTAGTACAAAATAAAAACACCCCAACATTCTAATGTGGGGGAAGAACGGACATTTTGAAGGAGCACAATTCGATAAAGACAATTCTGCAAATCCCACTTTGATGGTACATTCTGAAACCATGTGAAAATCATGTGAATCCAACAGCCTATTTTTTCAGTATGGATGTCATGTGAATGCTGAGAATCCACAGATTCCAATGGTATACATATGATCCCTGTGCGACCAAGACTCGCAGCGGCGAAAGCAAACCCAGACAACACACAACTTCACTTTAACCCTTTAAAGCCCACGTATAGAAACCCATTCTAATTGTGTTGTTGACCTTTCAGATGGTGTTGTAGGGAGCCTATGGAGCCGAAATAAAGCGTTTTCACATGTTGGTGAATGTTGTAATATTGCGACGTTGGGCTGAGGTGGGAGCAGAATTCCTTATTTCTACTCACATTGTCTGAATACATATATTGAACAACTAAGGGTTGATTTGCAGGATTGATTGCTTACTTAGCCCTGTATCAGTATGGCATGAATAATAATCACACATCAGTCATATTTTGTATGAATAGTTATTTATTAAATATGAATACAATGGTAGTCTCAAAAACAGTTCCTATCGTCAGAAAAGCAGTGATGTTAGCTGGGTGCTTGCAGGTGGAGGGGCAGTGATGTTAGCTGAGTGCTGGCAGGTGGAGGGCAGTGATGTTGGCAGGTGGAGGGGCAGTGATGTTAGCTGAGTGCTGGCAGGTGGAGGGCAGTGATGTTGGCAGGTGGAGGGCAGTGATGTTAGCTGGGTGCTGGCAGGTGGAAGAGCAATGTTTAGTCCAAATATTTCCATTGCAAGGACTAATGGAAATGATTGCAGATGTGGATCTGTTTGGGGGTTGCTGGATGTGGTAGCTTGGCTGCTGTTGTTCCTTTTCACCATTTTGGATTGGCTCTTGCTTCCAAAATGGCCATCTTTTAATTATTTGTTTTTTCTGTCATTTCTGATTTGTTTGGCCTCAATTCTCAGCCTCAGCCGTATGAATATTTTTACGAGTTTTTGTTGTACTCCACAGCATGACCGAAGCCTGCTGGAGAGGGCCTGAGCTTCTTTCTGCAAGACACCCACTGCGTTGGGGGGCGGCATGAGGGAGGAACCAGTCTTGGTCCTAAATAGTTCCTCAATTTGGTGAATGAAGTCAAAGGCTTCTTGGGAGGGACGACAAAGAGCACCTGCCTTGAAGTCTTTCAAGTCCACTAACAAGCTGTTGTCACCAGAAGGACTCTCATCATTTTGCATTTTTCAGAGATGCTGGCAAACTTGATGATTTTGTTGACGATGTAGCCTGCAAGATGGAAGAGAATACATTTCTCAGTTTTTGTGAGGTCAGGTGCTGCTGCTCTGTTCACCGCCATCAGCTGTTCCACTCTGACTGATGGAGTGATTTGTGGCTCCCCTGTGTCCAGGAAGTCTGCCAAAAAGATACTGTGGTCTTCCTGGTAGCTCCCAGAGCTGATGGTGGTGAGGAACTGCCCCACAGATATGATTCTCAGTGCATGATGGAATTCCACTGGAGTTGGGACAGGATTTTTAGACCTCACACAGCTGAATGTATTTTCAAGGCAGTCTTGTGTGAACCTTGACGTTAACACAAACCTGTGTCCTTGCGTAAGCATCTCCTCTTGTATGGCCAACATTGATGTTGTTGCCATTATCACCCCTGTTTGAACAGGCGTCCAACCTCCCTTTTGACCTATCTTTATCCCACGAAACAGATGGACGATGTTCTGGAGGACGGTGATGGCCTTTTGGTACTCCTCCATCTTGAGCCTGCTCAGGGCTGTAATTGGATGGCGAGATGACATCAGATCAAACCAACGATCAACCTGCTCCAGGAGCCACGCTGTCGTCAGGTAGGACAGAGGGCGGTTTTCTTGCTGCACCATGTATTTCAGCCCAGCACTTGTTGCCTTACTGAACACATTTAGAGCAAGACCAACCTTGGGGTCACCTTTCACACTATAGCTGTGACCATGAGCTATCGGCTTTGTAGATACAGGTCCCGGGGTGAATCGTGGTGCAGGAGCCCTTCTCTTTTTGACCACAGGGCGATGCACGAAGGTGGTGGGTATAGCCTCTGCTCTCAGCCTAGTCTTGCCCTTTTTTGTCGTGACAAACTGGTCTGCATCAAAATGTGCCTGCGGAGTGACATGTTATACTCACTACATCCTGTATATAAAATATGACCAAGAATGTGAGACAACTTTATAGAAATTCATATCACATATGTTACTGATACCATTTGTCATACTTTGTTAAACTCACAAATAATAAAGTTCCATAACATACCCTAGGGACCAGAGGGTACACTGGTTGGACATTTACTACCGGCCGCGGTCTACCTAGTGTACGGGGTCCATGTATCGGACTTCAATGCATAGCGGGAAGTCGGTTATATAGACATCAAGAAAATAAGTGTTTAACGGTGATTTAAACTAGTTTATGCGGGGAAAAGAGTGCTCAAAATAGGATTAAACATGCCATGTCATCCACACCTGAAGACTCCCATCAAAAGTGATTGAAATGTACAGGAATCTGTCCATTTCATTCACATTTGACGACCCGAGCAGGGTGACTTTGTTACCCAGGAATTAGTGTCTAAAAGATGGGTAAGATTACTTTAAACACAGGGTGCACATGGCTGTGTTACCCATGAATTAGTGTGTGAAAGCTGGGTAAGATTGATGTGAATTTAAGGGAGATATGGGCATTTCATCCACACCAGAATACTCCCATCAAAAGTGATTGAAATGTACAGGAATCTGTCCATTTCATTCACATTTGACGACGCGTACAGGGTGACTTTGTTACCCCGGATTTAGTGTCTAAAAGCCGGGTAAGATTACTTTAAACACAGGGTGCACATGGCTGTATTACCCATGCATTAGTGTGTGAAAGCTGGGTAAGATTGATGTGAATTTAAGGAAGATATGGGCATTTCAAACACACCAGACGACTCAAGCACTCTGTACTTTTCAATCACATTTGACGACCCGAGCAGGGTGACTTTGTTACCCTTTGTTAGCCCTTTCAATCACACCTGACGACTCCCATCAAAAGTGATTGAAATGTACAGGAATCTGTCCATTTCATTCACATTTGACGACCTGTTTAGAGTGGCTTTCTTACCCATTAGGTACACCGACAAAGGCACCTCTTCGGGGCCGCTCCAAGACCAGGCTATTTCAGACTTCCATGAAATACACCGGGGGAAAGCACCTCTCTGTGGCCGCTCCAAGAGCCCCAAAACTCGGATTAAGGAGCTCCAGGATCCCTCCCATGTACCTCCAGAACCTTGTGCACCTTGGGTCCCCGGGCCCCCGAACTTAAGCACTCCCCCACGGACTAAACCCAGATGATCACACCCTCAAGAATCTCGTGCCCCTGGCTAGCTTAAAGAGGGTGTAGAGGGTTTTGCGGTGCTTTACCGTCCGCCCATCGACACCCATAGTCGGCCTTCTTCACAGCAGCAGCACCCGCCCTCCAGTGGAGGACTTTTCTTGTGCCCCTGGCAACACTTAAAGGGGGTGTACTTTGCGGTGCTTTACTGTCCGCCCATCGGCACCCATAGTCGGCCTTCTTCACAGCACCACCTGCCCTGCTGGAGGTTCACACTTTAACTTTTTTTACCCTCTTCTACCTTACAAATCATCCCACACTTGAGCACTCCTCACTCGGACTAAACACCTCCATGCTACCACCAGAACCAGAATATCGTGGCCCTGGGGATATTAAAGGAAAAAAACCCGTAGTGGGCTTTAAAAACAGAAGACTTAGTAATTTTAACAAACTTTATTTACAGTAATATTGACAGTAATAAATACATTCACACAGGATATAAAGTATGTACAAGGGGAGTGATTACAACAACACCCTGCATATTTACAAGTTGATCACTGGCAAGAGTGGGTGAAGTTGGGGCAGAGTATGGCACCCTCTCTTCACCCATGTCTGAGGGGCTGTTTTCGGCCAGTGACTGGTCCCTCTTCGCTCGCCAAGCGTTGACATGTCTTGGTAGGGAGTCTTGGTAGGGAGCCGGGCTGTGCTCCTCTCCAGAGCTGTCACTGTCGATGTCAATACCCGCAAAAGTGTCTTCATTTCCCGCTGCTGCTGCTGTCGATGCCGCGACCTCCTCGGGGGTCCGGGGGCAAGCTTCCTGGGGACGATTTTTTTTTAAATGTTGAAGTTAAATGCATCAATCTGGTGCACTTTGAGACCAAAATTAGGGACTAAATCTATGGCAGTCAGTAGGGGCTTGGACTGTGAGCCATAGGGTCACCGGTTCAAGTCCCCGACCAGACCTATTTGGAGTGTGGCCTTCTACTTGGATAGGTCCCAGTTCACCTCCTGTCGTGATGCCCTTGAGCAAGGCACCAGACAGGCACCAGAAAGGGCGTGTCGCCTTCTGTCCTGCCAGTGTTGGCAGGACATTAATTAATATGTCGAACTCGGACTTCATTTTAAGGACATTTCGACCAGGGGTGTAGAGCTATATTTGTTTAAGCACCGGATTGGCAAAACAGGAGAGTGTGTGGACCAGTCTGCCTTGATCTATGTATTCATGTCTGTGACACTCACAGTATCTGCTGCCCACAGCTCTTTTTTTAGAAGGAAAACCTCCTTCACTTCATGACCTCTCTGCAGAACCAGGAGGCAGCGGGAGGGTTAACTCAGCCGCTGAGAAGAGGAGTGCGCAGTGCCTTTCACGCACCGCCTTTCACGCACCGCCTTTCACGCACCGCCTTCACTGTGTTTACCTTCAGAATCATTAGAAAGGCTAAAGAGCGGTGTGGCTGATGTGTTTTAACCACACACACCTCTACACACACACACACACACACACACACACACCCACACACACACACACACACACACATGATTTAAACGCAGACTTTTGTGCGGTTTTGTGCACTGTGATGATTTGGCTGTAGGCTACCTTTAGTAATGAATATTAAATGTTGTGAGGAAATCTTTCCACCAATAATTCCAATAAGTAATCCAAAATGTATTAATTTCAGGTTTACGAAAGTAACTGTAATCAGATTACTCGTTTTTTCAAATGTAACGCGAGCAAGTTACTTGATTTTTGTATTCTGATTTGTACACCGTTACATGTATTCCGTTACTACCCAAAACCTGGCCACATCCCACTGGGCTGGGCCGGAACTCTTACAAATGTGGGCCGGTAGGATTTAGGCAAAAAAAAATAAAATGTTAAACTGTCGTGACAAACTGGTCATAAAATGCAGGCAGCACAGCAAACCATGGTGGCGACGAGGAGGCAGCACAGCAAACCAGGACAACACGGAGGAAAAGGCACCGACAAACTTCATGATATGCTATTCAATGTTTATTGAATTCCATGTATTTGCAATGGATGTTCCTAAAACAACACATTTAACAACATCATCATCATCATCATCATCATCATCATCATCATCATCATCATCATCATCATCATCATCATCATCATCATCATCATCATCATGCTGCTGCTGCTGCTAGTCCTTTGATAGTCACCTGTCGGTCTCCTGTCCTTTCTGAAAGCCATAAAGATGACATTAGTCATTTAGATAACTTGTGTCCTCAATTACCATGGGATTACTGAAACTACCATGAATTTAAGAAAATGGTAGACATTAATCTAATCTGAATTTTAAAGCATTACTTTAGATCCCCTCCCGCTAAATGTATCAATAAACATTAGAAAGTGATGCTCCTGACTACCATAGAAGTTTAAGAAGATAATATTGGTTTTAAAGAATTCAAAGCTATAAATAAACAGCAACAGGCTCTTTAACCAATGCACTGTTAGCCTAACATGTAAACTAGTTGTTCACACTAATCCTAATATTATCACTTAAAGGTGGAGTAGGTAAGTTTCAGAAACCGGCTCGAGATACACTTTTTGTTATATTCCATGGAATGCTCTTAACATCCCGATCGCAATGACTATCTGAAGTGCTTTGACAAAAAATCCATACAAAAATGTCATCTGTAGAAGCCGTAATACTGTAAAAGGTACCCGGCTAAACCGATTGGATGGCCTACCTGCCTGTCAGCCTTCCATCGGGGCACAAACTTATCTCGTGCCCTCATTGGTCATGTGCGCGTTCGTGTGTGTTGGGGGAGGGGCTCTGTGAGGAAGTGGCAGATTTTCTCCGGTTGTGTATTTTCAAATTCTAGCGATCTCGAGCCGGTTTCTCAAATGTACCTACCCCACCTTTAATATTAGCAAATTCTATTTTATTTTTTTAAAAACATATTGAGGTAAATACATACACATATCGATTTGTTGTATAAATATTGCAAATCAAAACCTTTATTCACTAATAATTACCAAAAATCGTAGTTCTATCTTCTGTTATCAATGCATTCACATTGCCCGCCATGAACTTCCGGGGAACGATCCTCGTCTCCATGAACCACGTGAGGATAACCGTTATTGGACTTCCGTTGTCGTAACTCTTCTATTATATGGCTCTGCTTTGCGTGACTCCACCATGCACGACTCCTTAACACCGCATCAGCAGACGGAGCTCCGCGGAAAGACAGTTTCCTGGAGAAGTGATCCGATGGTTTACTGATTTGTATAGAATATATCTTTATTGTCATCTACAGTAGGCTACAACGACGTTCCTTTGGCAACTCTCACTGCAGTAAAAAAAAATACACGCAAATAGATAAATAAATAAGAGTGGTAAAAGCGATGTCAATGTATGTGTAACTGTATGTGTGTTCATTTCAATCCGGAGAGACTTCATTTTGTTTAAAGAACATGTATTGACACATGAATATGATACATGTTAAATTGGCGATTAGACCCGGATCCTGAAATCGTATATCTAAACGGGAAATGCAGCCGTGAGCATATGGAACCCCCCGGGTCTAGACACTGGTGGTGATGCTGAAGATCTGGATTTGATGAGGAGATGGGATGAAGAGGAGGTGTGATAAGGTCTTTGGATGAACTCTCCTGGCACTGGATGTGATGAGAGGAGGTGGATGGGGAGGAGGCGGACGGCAGCATGAACACCTGACATCACAGCTGACTGCAGGAGAGAGGAGAACCATTTTAAAGTGTGGCTGCAGCCCGGTGATGCTGAGATAGAGGTGAAATGTCATAGGCTGTGTTCACTAATAGAATACAGGTTATTCCACTGTACAGTCATTAACAAGGTGTTTATCAATGACAGGAATGGGCTACCTCAGAGGAAGTGGAAGTAGGAGCGTCCCTCTCGAGCAGAAATAATAAAAATAATAATAAGCAGCTGCTGCGGTGTCTTAAGAACTTGCGCTGAGCTGCATTTAGCTTTGAGTCCAGCTCGAGGAGGAAGAGATGGACCTATATCTGCATTTTTTAAAATATATTAACCATTTTCAAATAGATTATGACCATATAACACGATTTCATATAATCGACTTTAGGAGAGGAGCAGGGAGTCGACATGCTGTCTGATTTGTATATTTTTAGTATTTTTACACTGATCTTTGGCCACAAAAAAAAATGTTTCACATAACGTAATACCAAAGAAAAAACACATTTTTAACACAGGTTTTTTTTTAAATGTTCATTTTATATATGACACAAAAAAGAGTCAAAATCGGAGCAGCCGAGTTGATATTGGACACCTGCGCTAGGGACCGCCTCCAAAACCGATGAGCCAATCAGCAGACGAGATGAGAGAGATGGGAAGCGCACCGTTGGTCTTTTCACCAGTTTATCACTGCTTCATTCCATTTGGACTATTATCACACCTGAAGTGGATGCGTGTGCTCTCTGACCAGGTAACAGTGCATGTTCATCTTCTACATTGTGAAAAGAGCGTTTCCAAAATAACAACAAAATAATACGTTTTTAAGATGAATTCCAGTATTGTAAATTCCCTTGTATTATGTCACGTTATTTGAATGTCTTTTTTTAAAGCAAAAGCTGTTCTTCTTTACACACTTTCTAAAATGTACTAACTGTAAAAATACTTTCATAATGACAAACTAACTAGACAATTACTAATAATTCCATCATAAATGGTAAATGAACTGTACTTATATAGCGCTTTATCCAGTCTTTACGACCCCTCAAAGCGCTTTACATACTACATGTCATTCACCCATTCATACAGAGCAGTGCCACTTGCAGTGCCACTTGCTCTGGGAGCTAACATTCACACGTTGGCCATGCCATCGGGAGCAACTCAGGGTTAGGTATCTTACATTTTTTTAAATATAAAATGTTCCTTCAGTACAATAACATAACATGCTATACAAGTATATTTAGAATATAAAATAAATACACGTTTGTTGCAAAAATCCAACGTAAGCAGATGAAAAAAGTTGAAGAAATGAAATATATTATAACCACTGAAAAGGTAAAGATGTCTTTGAGCCTTACTGCCACTTATCTAACTTCAGTTCAAAAGGCATACTTGTAGACGTGCTCTTAAGTTCAAATCTTCATCTTTGGCAGCATAGTTCTGTATTCATCATGTGAAACTGATAAGTCTTTGTGATGACTGGGAGTTAGACATCAAGTGTCATTTGAGTCGAACTAGTCAAACTAGTCGAACCTGTCTCTCTTCACCTGAGCAAATGTTAAAAGGCAAACATGTTTTTTTGAAAAAAGTAAATTTTTAACCCCCACTATTTGGTACTTTTTCTTTAACTGAATATTTTCATTTTATGCTTGTACTCCACTACGTTTTGAAAGCCATATTGTACTATTTACACTTATGACACCTTAAGTACTTTTAGCTAATGCAATATATAAATAAACTATATAAATGACCATTGAGCTTTAGTTATAAGTTAAGATATCCTTGTTGCTGATCCTTATCACTCCTGGACTGAATATTTGTGAACGCCACAGAAACCTTTGCTGTTCAGATATAAAAAATTGAAGGCATTTATACTCTGGAGAGGGAAGATAGTGCAGGAGAAAACGAGGGCGGGGTGGAGATAAAGAGATAGAAATATTTTAGAAATATCAAGGTTCTTTATTTGTCATACGAACATAGCTACAGTGTAGTTATAACGATGAACATCTTAGGTCACAGGCTTCTCCAACACAATATACAGATAAACAGAAACATATAGGGCAAGTAAATAGTAAATATAAAAAGAAAAATTGTTTAAAAAAGTGAAATAGTGCAAGTTATTAGAATGATATATTAGAGAACTAGATAAATGATTACTAAGTAGCAGATGACTGGATGTTGTTGCCTGTGGGGTGAATCTGGTGGCTTTAGTCTGAATGCTGCGGCAGCAGACAGAACTGTTTGGGGGCTGGGGCAACTATACTGGGCAGTATAGACATTAATTAAAGGTCCCATGCCACGGCCATTTCTACTGATCACATTTCCATTGTTGAGGTCTACTAGATTAAATGTATATTGTGCAATTTTCCAAAATCACATTGGTTTCTCAAACAGCATCTCTGTATAGTCTGTGTATTCACTCTCTGTCCTACACGGCTTGTTGGAGCTCCTGCCCCGCCCTCCCTATGATCCCAGTGGCCGTCTGCGAGACAGCGAAACCCAGCACGAAACCAGCCCAAACACACACACACACACACACACACACCCGCAGCCTGGCTGGGAGTTGGTGTGTGTGTGCTCACACACCACTCACAGCCTCGCCGCGTCCCGCCGTCTCACGGAGGAGAAATCGGCGGAGCTACAGCTGAGAAAAGATTGAGTGTGTGTGTGTTTGATCCATTTGGACCAATGGGTCCATTTGGGTATGGTCACGTTACTGTACCCAGGAAGAAAAAGAGAAATGTCCAACGAGGCGTTCAGGGGCAGCACAGACAGGTCTTCTCTGTGTTAGAGTTTTACTCCCTACAGGGTGCACGTTGAGGGTTTTGACTCTGCAGACCGTTTACATGCAGAACAACCTTCATAACAACAAGGGGACGGGTGATAACCAGAAAAGCATGACTTGGGACCTTTAACATTAGCCTAATTTAATTAATCAATTTTCATAATCCAATAATTATTGGATCTGAAATGGGCCATCACGCATAATAAGTACTTATATCTTGAAGTCAATACTTTTGTGCTTTTACTCAAGGTGTTAAATTCAGGGCTTGTTACTATTTTAACAGTTTAAGAATGCTACTTTTAAGATTATGGTTAAAGTTGGTTTATTTAAAACGCATATTTCAGACAAAAAGGCAATTAAATGTGCTTTAAAAAAGCATTGAACAATAAGATCAATAACACGGAAAAAAGGCAATTCATAAAAATGATAGAAGGTAGTTAAAGATTGACGTTGTGAAATTAAATGATGCAAAACAATTCAGAAAAAGTGATTATAAAGTTAAATGAACTCAGTAGAAATAGTTTTTCGGCTCATTTTAAAGTAACTCGATGGTCAACAGGTGCACGCGCGCCACAGTCACAGTAGGGAAATATGCAGCAACTTCAGAATCTATGCACATTTAAAATCACAAATGTGCCAATACCATGCAAATGAGGAAAACCTTTCTCCAACTTGAGAACATGCAGGCTTTACTAAAGGCACTGCATAAACGAAGCGCTGCGAATACAAAACATGCAAGAAGCTCAAAACACAACGGGGACCAGGGGAAACTAAAAAGTGATACACAGCTGGGACCAGAACGCTTGTTGACGTTCAGATATTATTATTTAGATGTTGTCAAGCAGCAGTTTTGGGCCGTTGTAGCGTTTTTACCTCTCGGCCACCGTACGGCAGACCTCAGATGTTGAAGAAGTTTGTTCTAGATCTCCGGAGAATAAAATCTGAAAGCAGTTTATTATATTATTTCACTTAAAGGTCACCTATTATTCAGAATCCATGTGTTCATGTGTTTTATACATAAACACGTGTCCCCTCTGTGGAAAGAGATTCCGAAAGTTTCAGAAAACTCACTTTTAGTCCTGAACCATTTCTATAAAAACCAGTCTGAAAAAGAGCTGATCAGATTTTGGCCACTTTATGATGTCATAATGATGTGTTGTCTTGTGGAACCAGGGAGGTGCACAGACGTTTTGGGGGGCGGGTGCTCAAGTGAGAAAAAGGGCACTTCCCATAATCATTTATAAAACAACGTTTTAAAACAAAAGGTTAAATATAGTTGCACATCTCTGACTTACTGACACATTTATTTTAATACCCTCACACTCACGCAATTGTTTAATACTCAACAGACTTCTGCAAAATAATCAGTTCACACGGAGACAATGGTCTTCTTTAGTATTCACAATGCACAAGAGCAGACAACAAACTAGTACAATTAAGAGTTATTAAATGAGCAGCCAACAATCACAATTATGAAGTTACTGTTTAAGGACATTACAGGCAAAAATATCCTTTTTTCATGTACTTGTTATTTTGGTTTATTTTGCTTCCATGTTCTCTTTCACTCTAATGGAAATACAACTTTCAAGAAACACATATAAATGGTGTTCATTTTACTACCATGTCTGAATTCCTCTATAGATTTGAAGCTAATCTGCATTTGAACATTACATTTCAGGGGAAAATACTGACTTGACGTAAGTAACTATCTGGGGAAGTTGTGAGGTGATGCGTTTTTTTGTTCGATCCTTTTCACCTGCAATGCCTTGGTGACTGCGTGCAAATTAGCGCATTTGAATTAGGCCTAATTTGCATATCGATGTGGCGATTGTGATGACTTACAAGGGCGGACTGGCCATCTGTAGAATCTGGAGAACCACAGGCCGGTCGTCAAGGGCCGTTGACGTCATCATTTAAATTGCGCTGACGGCTGACAGCGGCCGCTAATGCAGTTGTGTGGTTCTTATCTGTCAAATAATCACACACTAAGAAGAAAAGAGACCGGCCACACGAAGAGAAGGGATTAGACGCCGCGGCAGACAGGGAGAATGAAAAAACATGGAAACAAATCAAAGAAAACGAAAAGAAAAAGGTGGGGCCGAGAAGGCAAGAGAAAAAAAGGTGAAGTCACTCGCAGGTGAAGCATAAATGTCGCAAATTGACAGACCTTTTTGGCAGCAGTGCTGCTACGAGCACTATCAGCAGCAGCTTAGACAACACATCCTCACTGGTCGGCCTATGTTGACGTTATGTCAAGTCCCCCGTGTCGGCTTTTTCCAACGCAAGGGGGGGGCCCTTAGCGTACAGTTTCAACTTTCCGGGATGTCCATAGGCTTCTATATAGCTCCCTAAACGTATGTTGTAGAGCAGTGTTTCTCAAACTTTTTCATACCAAGGACCACTTAACCAATAAAAAAACACTCGCGGACCACCTAACTCCACAAATATCCAAAATCACATCGTTTTTCTAGAACATATTACAAATCGCTTCAAAATGGGACAAACAAGTGGCAACATATGTGATGAAGGTGTTGCACAGGGCTATATCATGCAATTTAAAGTGAAACTTAAGCTTGCTCCATTGCGGAGATATTCCCGCGAGAGTGCGGAAAAACTCAAATTAATTAATTTATGTAAAATGTGAAATGTTACCAATATACTGATGGACCACTAGGGGGCGCTCACGGACCACCAGTGGTCCGCGGACCACACTTTGAGAAGCACTGTTGTAGAGGACTTGAGATCGCGAGCGAATGCTACCCGCAGATCCATTCTCACGGCGCTTATCAACCTGTTTCTTACTCAATATCAAGCCACACTTATTGTTTTTACTTCTTTATTTTAATTGCATAATGTAGGACTTTTGTTGCCGTCAGTTCTGCGGCGGGATTTGACGCTCATGGAAGCACTGCATTCGTTTGTGTCGACTGCCCTTAAAGGCAATGTGAGCGTCCATTCTCATTGGATAACGGAGAATTGTACACCCGGAAGTAAGTATTCCCCTTACTGTCGATTGATTTTACAGTGATATCTGCACTACTCATCGACTAAAGAACACCAGATCATCCTTGTTGATTACACAACATTGATTGGTTTAAATTGTGTGCAATGCTTTTGTATTTTTTCCCTTCGATTCGGAGAAACAAATATTGTTTCTGAGTAAAGTATGGCAGAAGACACTACACTACCCAGAATCCCCAGCTATCGTTTTGACTACACCATGTGCTCTGTTTGACAAACCCCGTGATAGTCCTCAAGCTCTGTGATTGGAGAGTGTGCTCTGAGGGTTACGTCGAGCCTCGAACAGCACTTGAAATGGGATGGAACCACGGCAGACTGTCCAAAACTGGATTTGAACATGAATGCATAAATAAATAAAGAACACACGTTATTATATATCTTTATTTCTAAATGTACGGTCACTTACATTTAAGTGGGCGGTCCTAACCTCAGTCTGAAGAATGATTGACAGCGCTGATTCGAATGCACGAGGAGCATTGCTGTTTAGCCCTTATCTTTATATACTACATCCAGTGGCGGCTGGTGGAAAATATTTGTGCTGGGGCTGTTGATAGAGTGAGTAAAACATTTTTTTGGGAGAAATGACCCCTTAAATTAGGACTTCTGGTGATGTAATGGCGCGTTTCCAGTGTAGCGCGAGAGCTCGCTTTAATGCTGCGTTCAGACCGGACGCGATGCGAATATTCGCTTTGCTCTAAACGCTCCTATCGCATCGCTCTAGTCGCTCGAGTTTCACCGCAGCTGTCAGCTGTGTTTACTCGCATCATTCAAACAAGACGCGCTGGCTCGGGAGCTACAACAACATGAACATATTTGACCGTGATTTAATTGTAATACACGTTTCTAAATGATGCCGACGTAACAACATACTGATACCGGTTAGTAAAAACCATGAATTAATGCTTTGACAAGTCTGCAGACAGACTGCAGGCGAAAACACCTTTTAGAATGCTTGTTCCCTGAATGGAGCTTGGCTAAGCTAACGCTATATATGCTCCGACCGTCCACACTCACAACAACGGTCTACAGACGTAAATAAACCAGCGACTGTATTCTCCATGACACAGACAGTCTGTGGTTTGTACTTGTTTCACTTTTGTCTAGTTTCTGAACAGATCGTATCTGTCCCCGGCTGTTTGAAGAGCAAGCATGTGAAACAAAAGATAGCATAAGTGACCGTAAATGTAGAAATATATTTATATAAAGATATATAATAACGTGTGTTCTGTTTATTTTCGACTTTTATGTATTTATTTATACATTCAAGTATTTATTTCTGCATTTATTCTTTTATTTGTATATTTATTTCCACATTTATTTATTTGTGTATTTATTTCCTCATTTATTTATAAATGTATACGGAACTTCAGTCTAATCTCCCGACCTGATATTTTATTTTATTTTGTTTTCAATAAAAAAAATTTGGAAAGGGAAACTGTGCCCAAACAGCAGTAGATATATATTCATTTATAAGGCTAAAAAAGGGCACTTTGTCTGGTGGAAGAAAAAGGGCCCACTTTGATGTCTATGTGTGCATGACAGTGCATGTGTTTACCAATTAGCCAATCAGCAACCAAAGTAACCCCCCCCCCACCTTATCACCTGAATCTCCTCTAGAGCTCTATTGAGTTCTTTGTAACCAAATGTCTCTCAGAGGGGCGTGGGGAGGGGCTCTTTATCTTCATAAGTAACAGACAGAGAATCAGCACTTTGGAAACAGGGCTGAAACAGAGGGGATTATGGGTAATGATCTGTTTGGTGTTTCAGCCAATCAGAGACAGGTTCTGGATATATCTGTGATATATTGATGAGAAACAGTATCATGGGGTTCTTCTTGCACCACTAGCTGTAACTGCATTTTTCTCCAGTAATCAATGTTGAAATCCCAATTGGAGCTCACGTGTAATCCATTATTTTGGATTTGTCTCCACAGGCTTTATCCTTTAAGCACTACACAGACAAGATGACTTCAAAACCGACCCTCCTCATTATCATTATGGTGACGGGAAATGTCATGTTTTGGACAGCATACGTCTCACAAAGTACCTGCGCTTGTAAGGAATGTTCCCCTTCAACAGATCTGTGGTACAACAAGCGTTTCAACAAATCTGTTCAACCTTTGATGTCGGCAAACATGAATTTCTCAGAGGAAGCTTTCAAATGGTGGAAGGTACGTTTTGACCTTGCAAGCAGTTGAACAAATATATCTTACTGTAAAGTAGTGGTATGCAATTGTAAAAGTGATCTTAATGTGCTGATAGTTTAACCTGTATTTGTTCTAACTGCAAAGCTATGTGTTTCTTGCAGCTTTTACAAAATGAACAGGGCACCTTCGATTTGTTTAAAAAAACAATCCATGATCTGTTCGTGATGTTCCCACCGAAACCAGATGTGAAGGAATATCATCCCGACCGCTGCAGGACTTGTGCTGTCGTCGGGAATTCTGGGAATTTGCATCGATCGCGCTATGGACCTCTCATTGATTTCCATGATGTCGTTATAAGGTAAAGTTCCATTCATAATGTTACCTACGTGAAAGTATGTGAGTATTAGCATCAACATATACTTAAAGTACCAAAAGAATGGCTATTTTCTGAATGACAACAGTGGTAGTTGCAGAGTAGATACATATTTGAAAGAAATGTTATCATGTGCCAGTGTATTGACATTCTAATATTTAATAGTGGAGGGCAGAAAAACACAGATCTCGTATTGCTTTGGGAATTAACGTTGTAATCACCATTGAAATTGGGCGGTGGTGGCGAAGTTGATGGGGACTTGGCTTGGCAACTGGAAGGTCACCAGTTCAAGTCCCGGCAAGACCAAGTGCTACCGAGGTGTCCCTGAGCAAGGCACCGTTCCCCACACTGCTTGATTGAAAGTAGAAGTACTCAGATATTGTACTTGAGTAAAAGTAGAAGTACTCCTATCTTGTACTTGAGTGAAAGTAGAAGTACTCAGATCTTGTACTTGAGTAAAAGTAGAAGTACTCAGGTCTTGTACTTGAGTAAAAGTAGAAGTACTCAGGTATTGTACTTGAGTGAAAGTAGAAGTACTCAGGTATTGTACTTGAGTAAAAGTAGAAGTACTCAGGTATTGTACTTGAGTGAAAGTAGAAGTACTCAGATCTTGTACTTCATTTCATTTCAAACCTTTATTTATGCAGGTGAATCCCATTGAGATCATTGATCTCTTTTTCAAGGGTGACCTGCTGCAAGTAGGTTCTGCACGAATACAAACATAACAGAAAAACAAAAAGGACACCATACAGCAAAGTTCCAGCGACTACAGTTTACAGCTAGTGATATTTACAAGTACCAACAGTTTCCGATTGGATAGCATCTATCCGTGCTTTAAAAACATTTAGTGGAACTAAATTGCTCAGTTTCCATTCCTCTTGCAGACTGTTCCAAGTTAGAGGAGCTGCACATCTAAAAGCTTTCTTCCCTAGGTCAGTCCTAGCAGTTGGCACATTTAATAAAACCACATCATGAGACCTCGGGCAATACGTACTTTCAATTCGCCCAGAGAGCAGATGTAAGATGGTAGTTTACCCAACATGGCTTTGTAGATGAAAATGTACCAGTGACTGAGCCCCCGTACAGTGAGTGAAGGCAAACCGGCCCTTGCATACAGGGTACAGTGATGGGTTAATGCTTTACAGTTAGTTACAAATCTCAGAGCACTTTGATACGCGGCATCTAACTTGACCAGGTAATGGGCCGGTGCATTCATATACATCAGATCACCATATTCAGCACAGGTCAAAGGTCACAGAGACGATCCTTTTCTTGACCTCAAGCGAGAAACAGGACTAAAAGAACCCTAGCCTAACCCTCAGCTTTCTAAGCAGATTATTGACCTGAAGTTTAAAAGTGAGACAATCATCAAGCCAGATGCCAAGGTATTTATAACAGGTAACCACCTTTTTGTTACTTGAGTTAAAGTAGAAGTACTCTGATCTTGTTTCAGAATCAGAAAACCTTTATTCGTCCCACAGAGGGGAAATGTACATTGTTACAGCAGAAAATAGCCAAAGACAATGTTAACTAAGAAGTATGCATACAAAAAATAAAAAAAGTTAAAAAAATTAGACAATTTAAAAAATACACATCCTGTAACAGTTCTGGAGATTTAGCAGATTGCACAGTTATTAAGGCAGCAGGCATATATATACACATATATATATATATATATATACTGTATATTGCACATAGTTGGAATTTAACATTAACTTAATATCATATCAGATGGTAAGGAAAGGAACTCTGGTTGGAGAATATTGGACAGATCAGACACCATTTTGTATGCCTGTCTAATGATGGACATGTATTTTAAACCTTCTTTATTTCGTAGCAGTCGATACCAGGCGAGCTGTCTTTAGCTTACAGTTATTCATGGTTTAAAACCTCTTGAAGTGTAGATGTCTTGATTTAGTCGTTTACCCTTATTTTTATTAGGATTACAAAGGGTCACTGCTAATGCTTTTTTTTTATGTATCCCTCTTTACTTTTTAGGATGAACAGTGCTGTTACCCAAGGCTACGAAGCAGATGTTGGGTCCAAAACAACTCATCACATCATGTACCCGGAGAGCAGCGTGCATTTAGATAACAGTACTCATCTGTTGCTGGTTCCCTTCAAGATAAAAGATATCGAGTGGGTCATGAAGGCCTTCAGCACCGGATACTTTGGACGGTGAGTCCTACTTTTATTATTCAAATTATTATTCTTTTTTGTTTGTACATGCCAAAGACACAAAAATAACATTTAGGAGATGACATTCCCATCTCAGACAAAAACATCGGAAATAAAGATACAGTCAGTCGGATCACTTCAACATTTCACAAACAACAATAGGTTGACAACCAAATACCACCCAAAACACAACTATGGTGAGCATATTTATTGTTCCTTTAATCCCACTCTTCGTTCGAGCTAATTATTTCCTAGTTCATGGCGTGTTGACCCTTAGATTTTTTTGTGGCAATAATCTTTTTCAAAATAAATTGTATTTTTAATCAACTCTTCAAACACCTTAAAGGGGACCTATCATGCAAAATGCACTTTGTGATGTCTTCTCTACATCACCATGTGTCCCCGGTGTGTCGGGGAACTCCCGCAGCGTCAGAAAATAAAACCCTCTCTCTTTTCCTCCGTACCCAAATCTCTAAAAACGGGGAACAACGGAGCTGATCCAGATTTGCGTCCGATATGACGTAACATCTGAAATGTGGACCCACGGTCCAATCAGAAACGTTGCTATCAGAAACAATGCCAGACTGTTTTGGACGTAATATGGTCGGTGTTTACATTAGCATCGCTAACACTCAGAGCTAACCTGCACTGTAGAGCATGTGTGTGAAGAAGCAGGAAGTAGAAAGGAACTCACCTTGTGGTATAACCGGCAAGAGAGAAAGCCTTTGAGCTCCAGACTGTTCCATGATATGGCGTTTCATCACGGCAGCATTTAGTTTAGACGGTAGCTGCCGGGTCCCGCGTGAGCTCAGACCCCTCCTCTTTAAAGCTTTATACCCAAATCAGCACTTTAGAAACAGGAAGTGAAATAGAGGGATATGAGGCATGGCTAGAATGGGTGATCTGTTTGGTATTTTGAGCAAAACACTTTATAGACATGTTTTTTATATATTTTCATATATCTGAGACCTATGCTATTACCTAAAAATAGCATGATAAGTGACCTTTAAATTAAGACGGCAGAAACATTCTTATATTTAGACTTTTTTGTATTCAAACATGAACACATTTAACAACATTGCGTGGTCATTTTAAACGATGTTGATCAATGAGTGCCGTGCAATACTTCTACTATTTTTATTATTATTATTCTATTTTTGGTGTGTGTGTGTGTGTGTGTGTGTGTGTGTGTGTGTGTGTGTGTGTGTGAATACCACACCACAGTTGTCTCAATGGCAATTTGAAAAGTGAATAGACAGCTCTCGACAATGAATACATATTTATGAAATGTAAAATTGCTGTCATTTCATCAGATTCTTAATTTGAGAAGTTGTTGATGGTTTATTTCTTAAAATAAGAAAAAATAAATCTGTAGATTACATTCATTTTGTGACTATAACACGCAATGCCGTGAGACTGGGTTGCACACACACACACACACACACACACACACACACACACACACACACGCACGCATGCACACACACACACACACAGCCAAATGTCATGTTAATCTGTTGTGTGGTTGCTGAAACCACCAAAGTCATCAGGACTCTGAAAAAACGAGTATCTGTTGTTGCTAGAAGCTTAGCACAGGATTTGGAAGACATCTCCAACCATTGTAGCCCAATACTTGTAATAAACTTCTCACTACTACCTCTATTTGTGATAATATGCAATGCTTTAGTGAAATTCTTCTTCAGCGAATCCCTTCTGAAAGGCTCTGTATTCGATAACAACAACTGGCTTACTAAGCAAAGCATTACTGATGGAAATCATTCAGCACAACATTTACATGTAATGCAAACACTGAGACCATGTCCAAGTTAACCCTCCACTGGTGAACGTGGAGAGAGGGAGAGGGAGAGAGAGAGAGAGAGTGAGAGAGAGGGAGAGAGAGAGAGATTATTCAAAGGGGGGGGCCTGACAGAAAAAGTTTGAGAACCACTGCTATGATGTAACACAAAGAAGCGTGGAACAACTGAAGGGAGACACAAGGTGAAAGAGGAAGGTGTAACGACTACAAAAGACACAAAGCAACTGCCAAACATAGATCTCACACGGCTGCAGTGATGATGAGATACAGAGGAGGAAGGAATGAGGCTCAACCAACTACTAACAATAGCACACTGGAAAAAAGATATTTCATCTAATAAATACATTTGAGTATTGATAAATGTATTTGCCCACAGGCATGGAAAATAGCAAAAATTATTCCACTTGCAAAAAATACAGCTGGACCATTTTCTGGTACAAATAGCCATCCAATAAGTTTATTACCAGCATTAGCAAAGATAATGGAGAGAATAATGTTCAATCAAATACAAAAATACTTTGAAGGTGACAAACTTAATACTGTGTATCAACATGCTTATAGACCTGGCCATTCCACATGCACCTCTTTAACACAAATGACAGATGACTGGAAGGGCAAACTAGATGATAGGAAGTTAGTGGGTGCAGTACAACTCGATTTTAGTTCTGCTTTTGATGTCATTGACCATTCTTTGTTGTTACACAAGCTGGAACAATATGGTTTTCATTTGGAAACGCTGAAGTGGTTAGAAAGTTACCTGACAAATCGAAGTCAAACTGTTTTTTTTAATGGAAGTCTCTCAAAGATGAAAACAGTCACCTGTGGAGTACCTCAGGGTAGTTGTTTGGGACCACTTTTCTATTTTTACAAATGACCTACCATTAGTGTTAGAACAAGCTAAGATTGTAATGTATGCAGATGACTCAACAATATATTATGCAGCATCAACTACAAGAGAGTTGACAAATGTTATGAATAAAGATCTACTACTGATATCAGAGTGGGTCATAAATAATAAGTTGGTACTTAATGCCGGAAAAACAAAATCGTTATCAATAGGATCAAATCATCAGTTAAAAGATGAACCAAAATTGCAAACTACATTTAAAACATATTGAAATTTAACAGGTCAAGGAGACAAAATTGCTAGGTATAACCCTGGATCATAAATTATCTTGGTCTAAACAAATTGATAATGTTGTATGTAAAATGGGAAGGGGTGTGTCACTTGTAAAAATAATTATAAAATATTTGCCTATGGACAAGTTTTGGATGCTTTGGTTCTGTCACAGCTTGATTATTGTTTGGTTATATGGTATAGTACTGCTGAAAAAGATTTAAACAAACTACAAGTAGCACAAAATAAGGCAGCACAATGTGCACTCCAGTGCTCCTACAGAACCAGAGTCACTGAAATGCTGGAGACACTGAAATGGTTAACTGTCAGACAGAAGTCAACTTATATTTTATTGAATTTTGTCAGAAATAGTACAGTGACTCACTCACCAGATATATTATCACAAAGGTTTATAGCGCAATATGCACAACATAACTATCAAACACGACATACAATAGAAGGAAGGTTTGTATTACCCAAATCTAAATCAAATATGGGACAGAAAACAGTCATGTACAGAGCCGTGTTCAGCTGGAACTCTTTACCGGTTCACATCATTCAGGAAAATTCTTCAGTACATTTCAAATGGTTGCTAAAGAATTAAAGTATTACAAAGTAAATTTGAACTGTGCCTGTGGCTATGTATGCATATATTATTATGTACACTTATTTGTATTTACTTTTGTTTGGCCTTTGGATGGCGATAATTGGATGACCATTTTAGTTTCACTTCATTTCACTATAAATAGCATGAAATTATGAGCTGTTTTGTTTTGTTTTAATTTTGTTGTATGTTTATGTATGTTTTGAGTGTGTGAGGACCCCAGGAAGAATAGCCAATGCTCATGCTAGTGCTAATGGGGATCCTAATAAAGACATAAAGACATAAAGACATCTGAGATACAACTCAAAATAAGACCTGAAAAACCAACACGTTCTCACTCCCAACCCGTCACATGTTGACGGACGGTCAGGGCCCCTCCCCGTCACTCTATTACGGACAGGGTACCCCTTGGAAGTCAGTTTTCAATGGGCAGGGCGTCCCATTGACTTGCATAGAGCTCCCTGAACGTTGGTAATAGAGGAGTTGAGATCGCGGCAAAATGCTCTCCGCAGATCCATTCTCACAGCGTTTATCAACCTTTTTCTTACTCAATATCAAGCCACACTATTTTAATTGAATAATGTAGGACTTTTGTTGTACATAATGATGGTGTACATTTAAGCAATAGCTCACGACAGGCCGTGGTATATGCTCATTATATCACAGCTAAGGGGCGTGGTTCGGCCCAACGCGAATCGGAGGGTCGACAACCCCCGTGATATAATGAACATATATCACGGCCTGAAGTGAGCTATTGCTTTTATAAAACGGTTACCAAGTGTGGCAATATGAAAGAAAAATACACACTCTAATTTAAATAGTTTTTATTCGTAAATAATGACGTTCAAAATAAAATAGTCCCTCCGTTGCCTTCTGCACGAAACATAGTGCGAGGTGGTTGCTATGCAGCAACACTAACAGCTAGCGAACATATTAGACAGAGAGCGTTGATCCATTCAGGTCTCAGGCTCGAAAATGACATTCCTAGAACAAATGACCATATCTTCACTTCTAAAAGGGTTAAATTAATAATCTTTTTTCTCAAAGCAATGATAAACCTGTGAGTTGGATGTAGAAAAGTCAGAATCAATATAGATGTTTTTTTATTTTAAAGTAATTTCAGATTGAACATAGTAAAAAACTGTAAATTATAGTGTCCGTCCAAAAAAAAAGTTATATTTTGCTTATAGTGAAAACTACCCTTGGATGATGGGATGGTAGACTAAAAGCTTTAGGAATCCAAAGTACAACATATAATAAGTACCCTGTATCAAGATTGATGCAAAACAAGTGACATTTGACCTTTTTAGAGAAGTTTAGCAAAGAAAACTCCACCTCTGGGGTGATTTGGGTGGAAATGGGGGTTTTACCATTTCTCTGGAACCCATTGGTCGATGTTGGTGATTGACATCTCGTTCTGACCGTGAGAGCCAATAGAATCAAAGGGGAATCTCCCCACTCACACACAGTCTAAAATAAAAAGGTTTGGGCTTCGCACACACAGTCTTGCACCAGAGTGAAGCTGTCTCTAGGTCTGACATCTAGAAACGGAAACGCAGGTTTATTGCTTATGGATTATCAGAAATCATTCACAGACACAGACACATTGGATTAACCTATGGATGGTATATCCAGTCTCTGATAGTGTTACGTTATTATCAGAACACATCTGTCCATCAGACAGAGGCTGCTGTGCCTCCTGTCATCATTAATGGACGTCTCTTTAAAATGACCGCTCAGAGGAGAGGAGTTCTCATTTCTCTAACCGCCTGCTGCTTCCCCTCCTCTCTCCTCGGTTCCCCTCCTCGGCTCCTCCGCTCGCATCTCCTGTGGGCGGGACTAAGTATCGAGGATAGGAGTCGAGGAGGGGAGTCGATGAGGGGAGTTAGAGAAATGAGAAAGGGCCTGTGTCTTTACGATCATAAACGATGTGTTGGATGTGCACCTAGGATAAGTAATAAGGGCGCTAGGAGTGATTTTCGGTGCAGTAATAGGTTAGCATTTTTCGCTCGGGGCTAATTCAGAGGGTCAGTGTTAGCATTGAAAAAGAAAAGGAAAAAGATCAGTTAAATGAGTTTTTCCCGTTATATGGATATAAAATATTCATAGTTTATTAAATATTAAGGATCCTTAGACGTTGTTTCCTGCAAATCACGTGATTTCGGCGCCGGAACCGGGTCCGTGGGGCTTAAGAGGAACCCATTTTGGTGACAATAACACAATCACTCAATGTGGATTTGTTTGTATTTTATTTTCCAATGTTGATTTTTTTTGTATTTTCACCAGATCATACGCGCCAATACTATCAAAAATCAAGGCTAACAAGAATTTGGTGAGTATTCTTTTCAAATGCATTTAACTGGCTGCACGGTAATGGTTCATAAAAATATAGTTTGATGTCTGACTGAATCGTTCAACAGGTAATGGTCCTTAATCCCGATTTCATGATGTATGCTCATCATAGTTGGCTGGAAAAGAAGGGCACGTATCCATCCACTGGCTTCATGGCTTTGATTCTTGCGATGCATATTTGTGACGAGGTAAGTTTTTAAATTGGGAGTTTTCCTTGTGGAACGCACCAGTTTTGATTCAACAAACACAAAATTATAGACAAGTGTATGTCAGTAATTGAGGACTGGTTGAAAATAATCAGAATCAGAATACCTTTATTAGAGGGGAAATGCGCAACTCATTTGTTTCTTTATATGTTGATTAGAAGCAGCATATCGTTTGAGTTTGGCGTCTAGGCTCGGGCCTCATCACTCCACAGATTTGCAAAGAACATTGAGTGATGATTAGATAACTATCCCCCGAGCCTACAGGTGGAAGCTGGGGTGAAGCTGGGGTGTAAGCTGGGGTGGAAGCTGGGGTGGTGGTGCTGGGGTGGAAGCTGGGGTGGAAGCTGGGGAAGGAAAGCAGCAGCAGCAACATGAAACACAGCAGCAGTAGCAATGTGAACGCAAGAGCAGGGCACGCACTGGCAGCTTTAATAGAGCGACATGTTTAGGAGAATGCGTTTGGTTGGTTGTAAGAGGGACGAGGTGCGTCACGTGTTAATGCCATTGGTGCTCGAGTTGACTGCCTGAACTAGCTCGCAGGCTTCGCCCCATTTCTGAGGATTTAGCAGCCAGGTGTATATTGCACTGTTTGTAACCGCACTTATCACATAGTTGGTATTTAACAACAAGGGGTGTTATAGTCTGTATTGTGTGTGTGTGTGTGTGTGTGTGTGTGTGTGTGTGTGTGTGTGTGTGTGTGTGTGTGTGTGTGTGTGGTCTAGCATTACTATATGTAGGAGCCATTTTGTGGGTGTTGTTGGTGTGTCAGTTTATTTGAGTTATATGTATAGTGCAATATTATTTATGAACACTGGGTGGCGGGGTTTAGCTGCACCGGGTGTATATAAAGAGGTCATAGGTGACAGGAGAGGAGGACACAGAAGGAGAGAGCATACCGATTCTACCAGCCCGGCAGATGCTCATCACAAACAAACTAAAACTGTACAATAACCCTGGTATGTAAACCCTGAATAAAGCTCATTATAAACTGCAACAAAGGACCGGAAAGGCATCTGTATGTGTCTGAGTCTGGATCACTCTTCAGCCCTTCTGTGAAGTAATAGCAAAAATACATAGGACATAGGAACAGGAAATTGCCATTACACTATACTTGTGGGGACCTAAATCTGTTTACATAGTCACGTGTGGGGACTGGCTTCCCTTATGGGGACAAATTGGAGGTCCCCATAAGGGGATCATTAATTTTAGGGTGAAGACTTGGTTAGGGTTAGGTGTGTGGTGTGTGTGTGTGTGTGTGTGGTGGTGTGTGGTGTGCGCAACCCAGTCTCACGGCATTTCGTGTTATAGTCACAAAATGAATGTAATCTATTAATTCGTATTCACCAACACGATTTGCCCATTTTTCTCGGAGTCGTGACGATTTTAAAAGCAATGTATTTGTATTGGTAGTGTGTTTCGTGCCTGCACCAAATAATAACAAATTAGAAAGAAATAAAGATGACAAAAATACAGATTTCAGTATTCTGAGGCTCTGAGCCCCATTTCTTTTCCTCGCAGGTGGCAAAAAAAGGCCGACAATATACGATTTAAAAATAAAAACAGTAATCGTGGCTTGATATTGAGTAAGAAAATGTTTTTATGAACCCCACAGCTTCCGGTCTTCCAAGACCCGACCGGACAAAAAGACGAGGTGCCGCCACAAAACGTACTACCAATAGAAATACATTGCTTTTAAAATCGTTCTGTGAGACATGAGAAAAAGGGGGAAATCGGTTGGGTGAACACGAATAGATAGATTACATTTATTTCGTGACTATAACACGAAATGCCGTGAGACTGGGTTGGAGTAGGGCTCTACTAGGGGCCGTGCTGGTTATATAAAGTTATCCTGTCTATTTGTTTGTGACTTTTACCAGGTTTCTTTGTTCCTAAATGTGTTTTCTTTTGTTTCCCTAGGTCCATGTGTTCGGATACGGAGCAGACAGTGAGGGAAACTGGAGTCATTATTTCGAAAAACTCAAAGACAAAGGGTTAAAAACTGGATTACATCCTGGGAATGTTGAATATGGAATTCTCCAGGAGCTAGCTAAGCGAAAGAAAGTCACGTTTTACAAAGGTAAATTAATTAATTAATTTATAGAAGGACCATGTATACAAAAACATTAATCTCAGCAACTAATACATAGTACACTTGAAATACACTTGATCTCGGTCACTCAAATAATTACAAAGCCTGATTTAAATTCAGGTTACGAACATAATACTTAGTACACTTCAAATACACTTAAATAAAATATCTAAGATATAGTATGACAATACAGTTCAAATGAAATATCTCTAAAAATGTCTTGGTTGAATGCTGAGTGCATTTCTTTGTGAACTGAGTGGAATGATTTGATGGGAGATGTGTTTGTGAATATTAGTCCCGCCACCTGTTAGGAATCTTCCTCCGAATTCATGCGGATAGGAATGGGTTTTCGAACGTTATTCCCGCCGTCTGTGTCGGAAAAAAGGTTTGAAATTGATGTGAATTGATTTGGTGAAAAGGAAAGTTTGAATGTGCTTTTTATTATCACCGGTCTTTTATGAGGAAATGCCTCTAAATTCTATCGGGAGATTTAGAAATAATAATAATAATAATTCCTTACATTTATTATAGCGGTTTTTCAATGACTCAAAGCGCTTTAACATATACACATATAGCATACATGCAATGGTCAGAAACTGTGGACAATACCCACAGGAGCAAGTTCACAACTGAATTGGGCAGTTGAAATTACAATGTTGGTAATAAATGTAAAGCTGAATTAAAGTTTCATATTTGAACATGATCGCAGCATCATTTAGTTTAGTATGATTATAATGTTGTACAGAGAGAAAACCCTGTATTAGTTTGGACCTACTTTTCTTCAAATAAACTGATCCCACCTTTTGGACTGGGACAACTTAAAAGACATCTGCGCTCTCCTCTCCTGCTTCAAAGGTAAGACTGCACCCTGCCACTCTCACACTTGGGAAGGGCCACACCTCATTGCTGATATCAAAATCCTTCGGGATCGCTTCAACAGATTAAGAGAGTCGTCTGAATTGAAGCAGCAGTTAATTGAACCTGGTTCTTCTGGAGTTAGTAGAGGTGAGACCTTGCTGACGTTGGTGGATCTGAGCCAAGCAGTAAACATACATGGACTCAATAACTTCGGTCAGGTCAATTAGTAGGTCAGAATGATTTGCCGGAATAAATTATCAGGACCTCACCGACTCAAGGAGACGCAAGGAAACCACGAGAAGCAGGGAATTCTCTGAGCTTTCAGAGCAATGGGACGTCCTTTCCTCCGGAGCGTCACGTGAAGCGTCCGTTTGTGATGACGCCGCACAGCTGATGTCTGACAGCAGCTGTGTCCCCGTTATTTCCACACACACCCCCGCCTCTGTTAGCACACATTTACTGACACAAACACTTGTATCTGTTGTAGACCCAAATACATTAAATAAAATAAGAACTCATTCTCAAAAAAGATAAATGCCATTCTTAAAATGTATAAACGAAAAAAGCGATCATGAAAATGTTTCCAATACATGAATGAAATGATTTTTGACCCCTTTGTTGTTCAGATATATCACATGTTTGTAACTAAATGATACATGCATTTTAAAACACGGTATAAACTGAGGAGGGACTCTCGTGAGTTTCATGTGTTTTCTTCACTCCGCTGGGAAACTGCTCTCATGTCAAGAAGCATCAGATCAGTGCATGCGCTGCCTCGTCCAATCAGTGAGCGATACACAGTAAGGGGGCGGAGCAAGTGGCTGAGGATTTCACCGGAGGATGGTCTGGTGATTCCTCGATTATAGCTCCTCCATTATCGATCCTAGATCCTCGATCCTCGGTTCTAGATCCTCGATCCTATGTCCTAGGTCCTCCGGCAGAAATAAGCGCCACAAGAAGCCTTTGTTTGTTTACTTGTAGCCTTTATTTAACCAGGTGAAAATCCCATTGAGATCAACGACCTGCAGCACATTGGTTACACATAAAAACAACAGAAAACAAAAAGGACATCATACAACCTTTAACCTGAAGGTCGTCTATTCTCTGACACATGATTTTATATTTAAAACTTAGGGTCCTGAATCACCTATGGAAAGGGAACTTACATTGTGTTGAATGGGACTGATCCTGTGGAGCAAATCTCATCTAGCAACTTTAATGTAAATATGTATTTATCTTATCCAATTCATTGTTGGATAGCCGTTGTTCTGATCTCTTCCCACTGTGTTATACCTTGTTGTGATAATGAAGAGAACTTTAACCACATCTTTTAATCGACATCAGGCTAAAAAAAAACGAGTTTAAGTTGAAACAAACCAACCACCTAAGCCTATAGGGGTGTCCAAACTACGGCCCAGGGGCCAACTGTGGCCCTTAGTCTGTTTTGAATTCAGCAGATTCTAGAAGTATAATGGATATAATGGCCCACTCCAGAAACCTGTGCTTGTCTTATATTGTACTTCTGAAATATATATGTAAACACATATTGCACAGTATAGTATTCATGTGTTAATAAGCTCACTTTTCAAATAAACTCAGTCAATTAAAGTTGAAAACGTCTTCTAACAGATCTTAGTTGATAAAAAAGCCTAATTTGCTCAACAAGGTTGACACGTACCCTTCATACTTCCCCTTACCCCCCCCCCTACCTTTATACATGCTGTGAAGGAAGAGCACCAGATTCTGTTTTAAGGAACCAGCTGCTAACACGTCACAAAATAAATGAAACCATATGCTTTTTATTTTCTTAAAGCATGTTCAAGTATCGATTGTAATTTGCCCCATTTGATTGATTTTGCCAATTTATAACTTAACGTATGAGACAATATACTTTTAGTGAGTGGCCCAGCCCTTCATATGTTTTTCAATATGTGGCCGTCAGTGAAAAATGTTTGGATGTGGATTTGGGAAAACTGCAGTTCATCAGAAGGTCAAATGAGGCGCAGAATCATCACTGGGGCTTTTCTGGGAAGATGAAAAGGTTTCAACTTAAATCCCTCGGTGCAGGAGGGGAATCAATACAAATAAAAAAAGACACTTGTGCTCAGAATTTCAAGGCTTTTATTGTCATTCGTACATAGCTACAGTATGAACATCTTAGGTCACAGCCTCCTCCAACAGTGCAACGCAATAAAACGGATAAAACGGTGCAAGTAAATACAATACAATAGAAATAGTGCCATAAGAGTCTGTATACAAGTAATCAATCATTTGTAAGTTACAAACAGGTGAATGTTATGGATGTTCCTAGGACATGGGCCCTTGTACTTAAATACAGTTCCGAGGCGAAAGCTCAGTATTTCATTTTACGCTATATTTAGGAAGCCACATTTGTACTTTTTACTCCAATACACTTATCTGACAGCTTTAGTTACTTTACACATTCAGTATATTGGCTATATACACATAAAACATAAATAAAAGAATAAACATTTATATGATTTTAGGATATCCAGCAGTAAGTCATTAAAACCACCTTCAGGTACACATGCATCAATAACCATTCATTTGATTATGAAAGGGTACTTTCTTTGGAACTTTAAGTCTATTTTGAAGCCAATATTTGCGTACTTTAACTTCAGTAAGACGTTGAATGCAGGAATTTTACATTTTAGCATTGTTACTGAACCATAACGGCCCTTCCACACAGCGGCGTGCGTGTCTGACACTCGACCAACAACCAATCACATGAATCTCCCTCCCCGGACACACAAGCACGCGGTTTGATTGGCTAGAGCTTGTACTGGCATATGATTCGATTGGCTGACGCTTCTGCCGAGGCGTCAACAGTTGAACATTGCTCAACTTTTGAAGCGAGCAACGCCAGCAACCCTGCAGTCTACAAAGTACTTCAGACTAGCTGCACCTTCACCAGCTACCCTGCAGTCTACAAAGTACTTCAGACTAGCTGCACCTCCACCAGCTACCCTGCAGTCTACAAAGTACTTCAGACTAGCTGCTCCTCCACCAGCTACCCTGCAGTCTACAAAGTACTTCAGACTAGCTGCACCTCCACCAGCTACCCTGCAGCCTACAAAGTACTTCAGACTAGCTGCACCTTCACCAGCTTTGAGAACACTTTCATGATCAATCATGATATTATAAGGTAGCACATGAAATATTTCCACTACATTCCCCCCTTTTGATCATACTTGATCAATAAAAACAAAAGAAAATGAAAGAATAGACTAATATAACACATCCATGAATACACTCCATCGCTGGTTTAAGTAAACACATCACAAATATATCATAGAAAACTGGCTGTTTTTGTGGAGGACAGACTCCAATATAATGTAAGCATAAGAGAGGAGATACACACATGATTATATGATACATCGGAATCAGACTTCTGATTCTAGCTGATCTATCTCACTGTTGCGCAAAGGATTGTCGTGTAATGGAATAGTAGTGTACTGAACGAAAGCTGAGGATATCATACTGGAAACGCATTTTTTCAGTATTGGGATAATCAAACAGGTATAACTGATTAATAGGCCAAAAATGATCGCCAGGGGTGTAACTATACTAGCCACCCATGCTTTCCACCCGCCTGATGTAAGCCAGGACCACCAGTCCCAGCCACCTGCGTTGGATATGTCATCAGCGTTCATGTCAGCGAACAGGTTGTTAAGATGCAGCACGGTGTCAGTGATGTTCTTGGTGGCGTCGGGAATGTAAGTGCAACAGGAGTCACCGATCACATGACACAGGCCACCCTTTGAAGCGAACAACAAGTCTAGAGCGAATTGGTGCTGCATGAGCATGTTCCTAGAGGCTATTATGAATGGGGACAATGCCTGGAAGCCTTGCGTCGTCTCTTGAGTGAGGTTCTCTAGCCGGACGTGTAAGGTATCTATTTTATGGGCATTGTTTACTGTACCCCACCATGGGAACAGGCCACCCATGAATTTAGCTCCAGCGGACGTCAGATCTCTTTTTACCTTGTGGTGGTCGGGGTGTTGGAACTCTGTGTAATGATGTATCGTGTGCATTAAGGACGTGAGTACAGTGACTGCTGGATTCAAATCCACTAAAGTGCATGTACCTTTCCAGAGGGGAGCCAGAACTTGATAGAGCTTGTCGCCGCACAACCAAACGTAATCTTCTGGCGCGCTAAACCCAGCATCACTGGGCCACGCCAGTTGGAGGGAAATATGTTTAACATCAGGGAATGGTAAGTTAGAAAGGATTCTTTCAGGGGCACCGGATATGTAACAATACGAGATTTTGTAAGCACCGCTTCCACATGTGTTCCGTATGATGCGGGTACAACCAGTAGTAGTGCCTAGGAAAAAATAAGGTGGTGTAAGAGACATTTTGTGGTAAACTCTCTGGACGCAGAGGATGTGTTTCATCCCTCTCAAATGGCTGGGGTGCACATGACTGACAGGTTGGTACTTTGCGTGTGTGGTGTCAAGCATGGATGCACGCAAAGAGGAGTTAGACCGATTACTGCCTAGCATAACGCCACTCGGTTACGCTGTCTTCACCCTTGATGAGCTTTGTCAGAGCCATAAACGCACAGAGGTGTTCAACCTGGGTCAGAGAGCGCGGACGAACTGGCCCGGACATTGATGAGTCCTGGTTGAAAAAAGGTGCATGCATAACATGACCCATTTTGTCCTGCGGCCTGCAATGATCTCAGAGTGTGCCACCAGACGTTACCGGTGATCCCATTACTGGTCTGAACCACATCAATGTTGCTATCGTTGTTATCGCCTATGTATAGATTAAATGTAGATGTACCTATGGATGTCAACAGTTGCGTCAAAGGTTGCTTACGCTTTTCCGGGGTCTGAGTTTTGGGTGCGATGTCTATGTAAAATGTGCCACATGGGTCGGCGCCGGATATATACATACAGACAACAAAATAAAATAAATGTGGTTAGATAGATAGATAGATAGATACCTCCATTTTGGCTGACATGCTGTATGCTGACATTTATACATAAAATATAGGACTGTGCAGGTCTCCCTTGAAAAAGAGATCTATGATCTCAATGGGACCCATCTGGTTAAATAAAGGTTTGAAATAAAATGAAATGGTTAAATAAAGGTTTGAAATAAAATGAAATGGTTAAATAAAGGTTTGGAATGAAAATGAAATGGTTAAATAAAGGTTTGGAATGAAAATGAAATGGTTAAATAAAGGTTTGAAATGAAATAAAATGAAACGACTAGTCCTAACACAACTATCATGGCAAGTATGCAGAGGAACCATTCTATGATTGTCCAGGCTCTCCAGTAGTATTCACATTGCTCACGGTTGCGTTGTCGTCTCTCCAGACGAGCCCTCATCACGAGGGGGAAATGTTCCATGGAGTGTGTGAGTGTATTCTCTCGGTCGATTTCGTGACACGGACCGTCAGACTTCGCACACTGATAACACAAATGAGGAACCAGAGAGCATATGAAACCGCTCAGCTGGCACTCGCTCGTGACACCTTGTGTGTAGTGTGTTTTGGTGTATGTAGTGCAAGTGTGGTGCTGGTGGTGACTAGGACACGTCACTTGTTGTCATCTCTGTTGGTGACTAGGACACGTCACTTGTTGTCATCTGTTGGTGACTAGGACACGTCACTTGTTGTCATCTGTTGGTGACTTAGACATGTCACTTGTTGTCATCTGTTTCTATCGTTTCTCCTTTCCTGTGACTACGACCTTGCAGTGGCTGGCGTGGACCCACGTAGCTCTCTCGGCGACCTTGACCGCTGTCAGGGTGACGAGAAGCACCTGGTAGGGACCTTGCCAACGATTGGATTTCCAGCTCTTTCTCCGGAAATCCTTGATCAGCACAAAGTCGCCGGGTTGAAGGCGGTGAAGCGGACCAGTGGCAGGAGTAGGCAAGGCTGCAGCCACCTGACGTCGGATGTCTGCTAAAGTGGATGATAGGTTAACACAATATGACAACATAGCATCCTCACACAAAGTTGTGGAGGGAAGAGGACATCCTGGAGCCTTGAGTCCAATCTGTGGAGGAGCCCCAAAAAGGATTTCAAATGGGCTGAGTTGACTCCGTGTTCTCTTCCGCATCCTCATGTACATCAGCACAATGGGCAGAGCTTGTGTCCATGACAGACCAGTGTCTGCACAGCATTTTGCTAGTTTGTTTTTGATTGTGCCGTTCTCTCTTTCCACCCCACCCCCACTCTGTGGATGATAAGCACAATGCTTTCTGATGTCTATGCCCATGTATTCTCCTATCTGCGTAATGGCCTCATTAGCAAAATGTGAACCGTTGTCACTAGAAATTTTGTCTGGTAGTCCCCATCTAGGAATGATTTCCCTCAGTAGTGCCTTTGCCACAGCATTTTCCGTCTGTGCTTTTACTGGGAAAGCTTCTACCCATTTGGACCACACGTCGACCACCACCAGACAGTGCTTCTTACCCTCTGATGGGCTAAGCTCAATGAAATCTAGCATTAGGTGCTCAAATGGCCTGGTGGGAGGTGGATGTGCTCCGGGTCCTGTAACCTTTACTGGTCTATCAGCATGTTGCATAATGCAGATTAGGCATGCTTCACAGTGTTTTTGAGCTGTTACTGTGAACCCCCTTGTGAACCACATCCCCCTTTTGACACATGATCCCATCCATGTGTCAACTTAGCGAAATGAGGGAAAAAATGTCTGGGAAGACATGGATTGGAATTTGGGCCAACCCAGGTGCTGGAGGTTGGGTCAAAAACAGCCCCAGCAGCCTTCCAGTGAGCCTTCTCAACTGGCGTAGCTAGCTGATGCATGGAAGTCAGTGATGACATTTTGTCAGTGAAGGAGGAGACAGGGATTTTAACAAATGAGTGTGCGTGAGGTGCGAGAGGAATCAGGGCAGCTGCCTTTGCGGCTGAGTCAGCAGACACATTTCATAGGGAAACTGGGTCTGTACTGCTTGCGTGTGCGGCACATTTACAGACTGCAACCTCAGATGTGGGCAGAATGGCGTCTAGTAAGCCTGCAACCAGTACATGGTTAAGTACTGGTTTGCCATCAGATTTCAGAAATTGTCTACACTTCCAAATAGCCCCAAAATCATGTACTACCCCCGAAAGAATATCGTGAGTCAGTGTAAATAGTCACGGTTTTGCCTTCTGCAGACGTGCAGGCTTCAGTTAGTGCGATGAGCTCTGCTGCCTGTGCTGAGAGGTGACATGGAAGCGGTCCAGAACGGAGTACAGCAGAATCTGAAACAACAGAAAAACCCACCCGATTAGTGCCCCCTTGGTCGCGAGAGGCAGACCCATCAACATACAGAATGAGGTCAGCGTTGGTCAGAGGAACGTCTTTTAAGTCCAAACAATAAAAACCTGTCTGTCTTTTAAGTCCGGTCTAGGTGTGCACACAATGGAAAGTACGTCAACCGTCTTCAGGCAATGTTCAAACTAAATGAAGTCTCTCCTTTTGAAACATCATGTGTTGAAATAAACACCTGCAGTTCAAAAATAAAAGTTAATTGCTTTATATTTTTGTTGTGGAATCAATTAATTTCTTTCTTTAAAGGCAAAAACATGAAAAAGCTAAGAGAGAAACCCTATTGAATACAATATTATTTGGAGCAACTTAATTTATAAATGGTTGTCAACTTAACAACATGTGTTCATGTTCAACATGTGGTAATTAAGTACATACAATTTAAGATTATATTTAAATCATACGGTTAAACAAGTTGGAACTCTTGGAGTAATCCCTTAAAAACTTGTGTTTATGCTACCAATTATTAAGTAAGTGGTAATTGAAAACACCTCTGATTGCAGAGGAAAAGCCTTCTCCCCTAACCCAAATAACTTTGTTGCTTTAACAACATTTCAATAGAAGTTGTCTTAACTCAATAACCATCGATGCAACCTATTGCCTTGATTTTCTTTGTTAAGCCAAGGCATCTGTTGTTAGAGTGTACGTAGACTGGGCCTCCCATATAACCTGGCTGAGCCGATATAAAAACCAATCAGCAAATAACTTTTCGATACATTATTGATTACTATTTTTTTGAGGTACTTTTAGGTTGGCAGTGAACATAAGTCAGATGTAAATGGTGTACTTTTACTCCACTACATGTATGTAATACTTTTAGTTACTTCTCAGATGTGGATGGATGATGTGAAATATAATCAAGTGTTGAATCAGCCTTTAGTTCCACCTGGAGTAAATCCACCAGCTACCCTGCAGTCTACAAAGTACTTCAGACGAGCTGCACCTTCACCAGCTTTGAGAACACTTTCATGATCAATCATTATAAAACACATCATATATATTATTCTGAAATGGACCAATCTGCACAACGACTACTTTCACTGTCTTTACGTTCACTATATTCTGATAATAATGCAGGACTGTTACTGTAACACTCTGGTACTTCTACTTTTACTCAAGTACAAGATCTGAGTACTTATAATTTCACTACAAGATCTGAGTACTTATTCCACTTCTGGTAGTGTATTAGTCTGAATTGAAGCTACAAAATCACACAGAGCTGCATAAAAATAGAATAATATGTTAACAAGTGGAAAACAATAATAATATGTACTAATGTGTACAATGATTTGTAGGTAATTTTGACTACTCAAGACACCTCACTTATACATCTTCAAAGTATTGGCTTTCAGAATATTAAACTTGTTTCGGCAAATTGAGATGATAAATACAACTTTGAAGCTTGTAACGGCATAATTACAAGCAGAGAACGGACTAATGTAACGTCACAGCAAGCATAACAACAGCCGTGTGTTATGAACACATACGCAAGAATGACATCATCTGTCGCTTAGTGACTTTTTTAACATTTAGTCTTAACACAAACGTGTGAATGTGTAAGGTTTACCATTATATTCAAATGTGAACAAAAATTGACTGTCTTTGTGTACCGGAACACTGAAAAAAATGCATTTGAGACATTTATGGCAGTAAATATGTTGCAGAGGCTGGAACTTTTGAAATAATCAGATAAGCATTCCGGACGAGCGTGCATGCACACAGCTGCATTTACATCGTAAATCCTGGACAAATCTCCACTCGTCAGGAGGTTTGTCTCTGATCTTTTTGACAGGAAACACTCAAATCGTTACACGAAATAATGACCCCTTGTTTAAGCAGAGCGGTAAACACTGGCCGAATGCCATCACGTTTCAATGGGTACGGGACGGAACGTGAACATTAACCCTACGTCATATCTGTGAGCTGCCCAGAGTGAGTATGGCACATCTGAAAGCGCGGCAGGAAGCTCAGAGATATGAGAATGACCTCATAATCCTATGTTGCAGCAATGTTGTATTGAGCGCCGTATCATTTGATACACGTCACGTGACATAGAGTACATGACATATTCTGTGTGTGTAGGTGCCCAATCAGTGACTGACTCCCAATCTTTAACGATTGGACCCAAATCCCTCTATCTATCAGTGGGCCCCCTGGCTAGTGAAATGTGTGCACCGCCCCTGGGATTTGACACAGCTGGTTGTGTCTTGTGTGGGTGTGTGAGTCTAACAGAGATAGCGCTACCCAGCGAATTCCAATACATTTTTAAACATGAGCTCATCATTCACACATTCTAACAGAAAAACTCTCATCATAGCATTTACACAGATCTTCCAACCACGTTAGCAGAACAATGCAAAATGAGAAGCCTCCACACAGCAGGTGGAAAAACACGTTGACCAGTCAAACGCAACAACTCCTGAGAATCAGGATATGTCGGCAGCCCATTGATACACATTCACCAGTTCTTTATCATCAAATTACACTTTTTTAACCATCGTAGGAGATGGCTGTCGCACTTTAAGACCCTCATTTGTGGAAAAATGAGGTCCAAGCCGAGCCTGAGAATCAGATCTCTGCCCAGTAAATGTGTTGGGCAGACAGATGATAAAATAACTGTTTTTTACTGATGTGGGAATGGATGACTGTCATCACCGTTATCTTTACTCTGAAGTGGTACAGAAACTTCTCCTTTGGTTACCCAGCACATGAATACATCTACCCACTAAATTTGCATTCAGGCAAATCTACCCTTTTTTTACCACAGAATGTGTAGCCCCAGAATCAACCAAAAATGTGTGGGACATTTCTTAATGCAAACATTCACTGTCATATCTCAAATATGTACCCTTTCCTTTTTAAACACAGACATGTTCTCTAATTCTTCTAATTTCTCAATAGCATGTATGATGCGTGTGTGTGTGTGTGTGTCACTTCCCTGGTTTGATGCTGCTGGCTGAATTTCCATCTCGCTCGATTGGGCCCCTTCCCTGCTGTCCCCCTCTGCCTCCACTCCAGTGTTCTGTGAGCAGTCCCATAATCCAATGTTCAACACTTCCACACTTGGAAACATCTTTCTTCAAATGAACGTCTTGCTTCTCGTCCTCTGCCTCTGAAAACCTCCTCTGCCTCTCCCTCGGTATTGTGAGCGGCCAGCATTTTGTTTAGCTTGCGCTGTGTCTGTGAGTCCGTTGAGAAAGGCATTACTGAGGTTTGTCTCCCAAACACCTGCTTGGTCTCCTAGGGCATCGGGTTTGTTTATCCCGCTGTTGTCCCCATCTACTTGGCCCTGATGGGGGTGGACGAGCTTGGAGTTGACGCTGACTGCATGGCTGGGGCTTGTAGTGGCGGTGGAGGTGGTTGAGGTGTTCCAACCAGATTGCCAGGGTTGTACGCCGGAGGAGGGAAGGATACCCAGTCGAGGAGAGGTCATTCAGGCCTGCAATGGAAGGACACAGAGATGTCTGGGGTTTACATGTCTTTTGGCAATAATGTATTTTCCTTCTTTTCTTCACATTCATTTTCAACCTTAATATTTTATTTAATGCCCAAGGCCAACTGCCTTTGTTTTCTCCCCAGTATTATAAACACTTTCTGTGAGTGTCCAGTTTTCTATAAGTCTTTTACTTTAACTTTATTTATTTATTTGTACCCTTCATTCCATCTTCATGTTCTTGTAATTTATTCTTTTTAGGTTCTTGATTTTTAATTTACTCAAAAAACCTCCCTTAGGAAATCCGAACATTTCCGTCCATATATTTAATTTACTCAGACTTTCTTCACCATATCTTGCTCGCATGACATCTACTATCGGACCCTCAGGAGGCTGTACACACCCCCTACCCTGCTTTGCCCCCATGGCAAAGTCTTTAAGTGTTACCAAAACACTTGCTTTGCTCCCAAAACAAAGTCTTGAAGTGTTACCAAAACACCCGTGTTACCAAAACACTATTTTTCATCCGTCGATGATGTGATATTTGTTCCTCAGTACAAATCACACAAAAACTGATCGTAATCCCAAATCACGACGGATATCCCAAATATCCTACTTTCGAGCAGTCCCTCTCATAAATGTCATGTCGAGTTTTAATTTACGTTTAACTTTAAACAATTTAGACTGTGTACATCTCACCCGTATTGAAAGCCCTTTGAGTTCGTTGGATCTCGTGAAGTCAATCGGTTCCACCCCTCGCGCTGGTCCCCTCGTCCCGTACGTTTTCTGTCGAGGTAGAGGAGGATCCAAAAGATCCCGGAGCGACCACCAGCGTCTGGAGTGGTTCACAATCTAACTTACAGAGATCCTGCCAATAACGCCATCTGTTATGGAAATCTCAGGACCCAAACAGCCGGAGAGTACAAGTCAGAGTGATCAAAACAAATAAATGGTGAATCGAGAAAGCTGTCTTTTGGTCATTTATTTGAAGCTTCAAATACACGATACAATAAGGTAAAAATGTCACAGGTCTGGCAGAGTCTGAAAAGTCTACCAGAGAGTGCGAAGAACAAAAACAAAAGCAGAGATTATATGGGGAACAGAGGGGAAAATGATAAATCTGGATTCACACGGTTAGAACTGTTTATGAGACACCATCTGGCCTTATGGCCTTCAGAAGGAGATAGCATAACAGTTCTCGGAGCAGGGATGTATGATGTGTCTGTGTGAGAATCCCAGCAGTCAAAGCAGTTCTGGCCTTGACTGAGGAGGGGAAGGAGAGGAGGAAGAGGAACAATAATTGTTCCTTAAAAAGGAACAATAATGGTGAAAGCACAACAAGAGGAAATAACATTCATTTGGTTTAAGCATGTGAAGGATATTATAAGGTAGCACATGAAATATTTCCACTACAGAGGCCAGTAGACCGGGCTGTACCTACTCTAGGAAGAGACACAACGTCAAGCCAGGGTGGAATACACATGTGGCTGATCAATACGCTGAAGCCAAGAATGCTTTTGGGGCCTGGGTCCAGGCAGGAAGGCCCAGAGAGGGGCCTGTCCTGGATCTCAAAAAGCGTACACATGCTAGATATAAATATGCAGTTTGTTATGTCAACAAACACACAGAAACATTGAGAGCGGACTCGATGGCTGAAAAGCTCCTTCATAATGATGTGACTGGCTTCTGGAAGGAGGTGAGGGCTCTGAACAGGGCCAGTACGTCATTACCGTGTACCATAGAGGGAGTATCTGGAGCCGATAACATAGCCGAGTTGTGGAGGCAACATTACTCTACTATACTTAATTGTGTTAAAAGTGACCCCTACAAAGTTGGTAGTGTTGTGAAAAGTGACACAGTGGGAATCACAGCTAAAGAGGTTTATCGAGCAATTGCACAGCTAGCTGATAACAAAGCATGCGGCTCTGACCGAATCACTGCAGAGCACCTTAAACTGGCAAGCCC